>JAHFWG010000046.1:1518609-1527389 GCA_020233015.1 Callinectes sapidus | reverse complement strand
TGAGGCTCATACAGTGTTAAAACTCACTTCATGATAACTCTGCTTGATATATTTCTCTCACTGACGAAAACACACCTTGAAAACTTAGAATAACCGCTTTTTACCCCTTAATTAGACTCAAGAAAGGTGTGTTGAGGCTCATACAGTGTTGAGGATCACTTTGTCTCACCTTCATTCACCTTAGCCATATTTCCTTCAATGAGGGGGAAAAAATACCTTGAATTCTTAGACACACTTCATTTTTTCCTTCCTCAATTAGAGCGAAGGTGCAGTGCTGAGGTAAGGAAGCCACAACGTACCTTATCTGTAGCACACTCATGAACACCTTGCCACCTATTCAGTCCTCCCAATAGTTGCTACCAGTACTGACCTCCTCCTCCTCCTCCTCCTCCTCCTCCTCCCCCCCCCAGCCAGCCCCATCCATCTCTAGCGTGTTAGAGTCAAGTCTTCCTCGTGTAATGTTCATATAAAGGAGTGTGAATGAGTGGGCGTGTGGCAGAAAAGTGTCTTGCTGTTTGAAGAAAGGACAGAGATGATCCAGTCTGAAAAGGGAAAGAAGTTATCAATTTGTGTTTTCCTAATTACGTGAAATATGGTAGATAAAAGATAGATGATAAAATAGCAGCTAGAAATGAAGTGGTTTTTATTTATTTATTTATTTATTTATTTTTCGTAAGGAGCAACGTTAAGTCTGTGGAAACACTTACTTTGTATTGAAATATTGAAAGAACAGTCAGGAATATAAACTTGTTAAAGAAAGAAAAAGAAGAAAAAAACTTTCTATAATACTTTTTTAGAGACCATCAACTCAGTGCTCCTTTTTTTCTTTACCATTATTAATTTTGCTCTTGGTCGATTCCCTTTCTTACATTAAAAAAAAAGGGAAGAGCTGTGTTAATTAAAAAAGAAAATAACAATTGACAACCCAAAGTGACGTGAAGTGTTGAAGTGACGCCTCGGAGTGACCAGGAGAGTGACGTGGTGGTGTGACGGCCTCCCTGTGCCGCGGTGGTGTAGGGTGACGCCCCAGGGGGTTGCGCCACAGGTGTTGGTCAGGTAAGTGGTGGTGGTGGTGGTGGAGGCGCGTCACGTACGGCAAGGCATGTTTTCTCGCGCGTGCACGTGTTGGTGGGCGTGTAACAGGTTATTATTTGGTCTTTTTTTTAACAGGATAATGTGTTTTGATTAATTATCTCATTATACCATTGTCATATCTAGTCATTTCTGAACAAGTAAGTCGAAGTTTTGTACGTAACATTTAGTTCGATGAATAATATACATTTCATATGCAATATCTTATATGTAAAGATGATGATGATGATGATGAAGACTTGTGTTATGTATGTTTATACCTAGTTGCCTAGCATAGAGAGCTGTGTATTTTTATGTAAACAAGCTGAAAAAGATCTCCAGGTTTGAATAAAAATGTGGAGTGGTTGTCGCGTGTTTTGTTCCACCTTGACAGGGGGAACGCACACACACACACACACAGTTAACAGTGTGTGTGTGTGTGATTGCTCAGTGGCGAACTTTGTTATCTTGTGAAGAACATCTAGTTTATAATAAAAAAAAGAACTTATACAGCTCAATGTCCAGTGAACCAATCCCCAGTTAAAAGTGACACACACACACACACACACACCGCGACACACGCACTAACACACACGTACTAGTAAGAGTGACGCTGTATTAGGGGGAAGTGATTGTATGAAGTGGCAGGTCCTCTTGTCCTCCCTTCCCTTCGTTCATTTCAAGGGGAACAGAAGAATGAAGCCATCACATCCCTGAGTAGAGAGAGAGAGAGAGAGAGAGAGAGAGAGAGAGAGAGAGAGAGAGAGAGAGTCCCAAGGCGATTCTAAGACTTCCCTGTAATCGAATCACTTCAGGAAAATTTGTTCCTGTTAGCGAGGCCTGAGGGGGAGGGGAGGGAGGAAGGGTTATAACAACAAGCAACAGGGCTCAAGGCTCAAGGACGTCCCTCTTGACCATTACAGAGACTTCTTTAATAGTCCGCTGCGTGATGCGTCAGTCACTCACTCACACTTCACAGCGCCTCAGTCAGTCAGGAGCAGCGGCGGCCACAGGGAGGGACGTACTACGTGTTGGGAGTGTGTCTGTCTGTGCACGGTGTGATTGGGCAGGAGAGGGCAGTCAGTGTCTTCCAGCCGTTCCCGCAGAGAAGCGAAGTGACCTGCGTCAGTCTACAGAGGACAAGACACGCCAAGCAACAGCCTGTCACTCTGCCAGCCAGCCATTCAGCCAGCCAGCCAGCCAATAAAAGGAGTCACAGCTGTCAGCCATCCAGCCACCTGTGCCAGCAGCCAGCCATGTGGTTAGTGCGGCTAGTGGCAGTGGCGGCGGCCCTGTGCCTCAGGGTGGGCGCGGCTTCGTTGATCCTCCCAGACACGCCAGACTACCAGAAGTGCACCAACAGACTCTTCGACCAGCTGAACAACAGACTGGACACACTCATGGGGACCTTGGACGGCAAGTTAATGGACGTCCACCTCAGAGTTCAGGAGGTGTGCGCGCCCTCACCCACACTCACCCCCATCCTCACTCCACCGGCAGCTCAAACCGCCCAGGGAGTCTCCGAAACAAACCTCATGCTGACTATGCTGACAAAAATGGAGGCGATGGAGCAGACGCTGACACAGATGCAGAGGACCCTGAACGCTGCACCGACCAGAGAAGACCTGAGCCAAACCAGAGAGTCGACCGTCAGTGTGGTGGAGGCAGCCGTGGCGGAAATCAAGTCACAGGTGGCAGGAAGTCTGAAGGAGGAGGATGCTAAGAGACTGATAAATGCGAGTATGGAAGTGGTGGTGCAGGCCATTCAGAAGAAGATGGAAAGGTGTGCTACAGAGGAGGGGGTGAGTAGTAATCCAGGCTTATCTGTCTGTCTGTTTGTCTATCTGTCTCTTTGTGGCTATGTACGTACTGCGTGTAAATACTATACGTGTGTGTGTGTGTGTGTGTGTGTGTGTGTGTGTGTGTGTTAACCTATCCTAAATTCCTGCAGGTCGCGGAGCTGGTGGGTGATGCGGCGGCGGCGGCGGCGGCGGTGACTGAAAACACACTGAAGAACCTGAACTGCATGGAGAAGACTGCACGCGTAGAGGAGATGGTGGCTGAACTGCTGAATTTCACACGGCAGCCTCCACCACCGACCCTTCCACCCACAACCTCCACCTCCACCTCCACCACCACGCCGCCACCACCACCAACAGGTCTGTGTATGTGTGTGTGTGTGTGTGTGTGTGTGTGTGTGTGTGTGTGTGTGTGTGTGTAGCAACATACTAACCTACATTATTTTTTTTCTCTCTCTCTCTCTCTCTCTCTCTCTCTCTCTCTCTCTCTCTCTCTCTCTCTCTCTCTCTCTCTCTCTCTCTCTCTCTCTCTCACTCCACAGGGCCAGTTTACCCCTGCGAGGACTCCACCTTCCCCAACACTGGGTACAAGCCATGCGAGGCGGCACTGAGGTTCAACAAGTGCCACCTGCTGACCGTGGCCTATCACTGCTGCCACACCTGCACCGCCAACAACAAACTGCCTCTGACGGGGCCTTGGCGCTTTCTCGACCTCCCCAGATCTGTAAACACCCTTGAAGTGCTGCGGTTCTTTACGCTGTGAGTAGAGTTTATTGTTCGTGTTTGTGTCTCAGTTTTTCCTTTCGCTTGTGGGAGGAACTGGACAGGGAAGAGAAGAGGTGACACTGATGTGGTGTTTTGGGGGGATTGGCAAATGTAAGAAGCCTTGTTGCGCCGCCACCACTGTGTATGTATTTGTAGTCACATCGTCAAATATATTATAGTATCCCATTGCTTCCACGCCGTAATAAATGGAAAACGAAACATGTGTGTACATTTTATTTTCCCTTCCAATGAAACTCACAGAAACGGAACAGAAAGAGATCGATGAGTGAATAAGCAAATGGTGTGTGTACGTGTGTGTGTGTGTGTGTGTGTGTGTGTGTGTGTGTGTGTGTGTGTGTGTGTGTGTGGTTTCTAATTTACTTTTGACATGCTTATACCTACGTAGTCATCAATCATTTTGTTTTGGTGTATAGTGCAATGTTATTAAGAGATGAACGAGTACTCTGTGTGTTGCCAGCTGCTCCGGTGTGCGCGCGCAGCATCCAGAGGGGAGGCAGACAGCGCTAGTTAGAAACAAGGAGTGGCGGGTGGGTGTGGTGCGTGGCTTGCTGTTTGAGACATAGTAATGGCCAAAGGTGAGTGTACTGAGTGAAGAGGTATGTAGACTTGTGTGTATTAAGAACGTGTGCTTAGTTAGGTCTGACTGCCAATAACACGCTGAACCCTCATAGCGTGAAACTGACAACTGTGACCACCAAGAGGGACAGCCCCCCCTACAGTGGCCACCTGGGGGGAACCCACCTCCTCCTGTGCTACGCCATGACTTAGAAAAAACATGAAGAAACATTGAAATTTCACGTCTTACATAAACAAAACAGTCAAGAAAGATACACTGCCTCACTCACTGACTCACTGACTGCCTGACTGATGGACTGAGAGGAGTTAGATAGCACCGAGAGACATCAAGCTGTAACTACCCACGAACAGCACTGCAACAGCCATCACAGCCCAGCACAGCACTGTGTTATATCGCCGTGCTGCCGCCATCTGAAGACTCCGGTCGCCGCCCCCCGCCGCCACCCCCTTAGGAGAGGTGATTCCCTGCGGAGGAGGAGGAGAAATGGTCTTGAGAGAGAGAGAGAGAGAGAGAGAGAGAGAGAGAGAGAGAGAGAGAGAGAGAGAGAGAGAGAGAGAGAGAGAGAGAGAGACGAAGAGAGAGAGAGAGAGAGAGAGGGAGGGGGGTGTAGGAGGGAGAGAATAGGAAGTTATAGTCACTGTTATTGTCTTTGTTGAAAAAAAAAAAAAAAAGAAAAGAAAGAAAAAGAAGGAAAAGAATAAAAAGCATTGCCATTTTGCTGAATGTTGGGTTAGACACACACACACACACACACACACACGACATAATTTGTGGTGTGAAGGGACAGGAAAAACAGTATCCCCCCCCCCCCTTTTGCGTGTGGTGTGAGTGACAAGGGTGGAGATTAGCGAGTGTGTGTGTGGTGTGACACTGTTGGTGACTCAAGCACTGATGACTCGTGTGTGTGTGTGTGTGTGTGTGTGTGTGTGTGTGTGTGGGTGGTGTGTAGAGGAGGGGCAGGGGGGGGGGAGGGAGGGAAGGGAGAAGAGGAGATTCACACTTTTTTTACCTATCCTATCCTATCCTATCCTAAAATAACCCCATCTAACCTATCCTATCCTGTCATGTTCTATTCTATACTATTCAATTATATGCCAAGCTAACCTATCCTAACCCAAAACAAACCCCACCTAAGCTAACCTATCCTGTCCTATCCTATCCTTCTCTATCCTTTCCCTAACCTAACCTAACCTAACCCAACAAAAGCTATCCTATCCTATCCTTTCCCTATCCTATTCTATCCTAACCTAACTTAACCTTACCTATTCTAACCTTACTTAATCTAATCCGCCACTACAGAAACCCCTGAAGAACAACACAACTACCTTTCCCTTCAGCGTCGCCCCCCTGAGCCCCACCAGGACCAGGGCGGCGCGGGGCAGTGACGAGGCATTCAACACCACATTGATAACAGTCTGGGAGATGACGATGACGAAGCAAAAGGTGATGACAGCGGCATACCACACGTCAATTAGCTTCAGGTAAGGTGTCTTGACGGAGGACTGCGTGGTGGAGGTGAACAGCGCCGCCAACACCAGCTGCGCCGTCAGGGAGATCATGATGCGGTTGGTAAAGTCGTCCACCTGCAGTAGTAGTAGTAGTAGTAGTAGTAGTAGTAGTAGTAGTAGTAGTAGTAGTAGTAGCAGGTCTCTTCTCAAAGTACTATTTTAAAAAGGGTTTATTTCTATTGACAGTGCAAATATACAGAGGTCTTTGTTGACATGAAGAGGAGGAGGAGGAGGAGGAGGAGGAGGAGGAGGACCAACCCATGAGTAGTAATATGAATGATTAAATCTGACGTGGAAGAAGAAAGTAGCTCATGAGAAGAAGAGGAAGAGGAGGAGGAGGAGTAAGAAGAGGAAGGTATGAGTAATAATTGTATGATACCTGGAAGAAGAAAGTGGCCCACGAGAAGAAGAAAAAGAAGAAGAAGAAGAGGAGGAGGAAGAAGAGGAGAAGGAAGAGGAGGGAGGAGGAGTAGGAAGACAAAGCTCATACCTGGAAGAAGAAAGTGGCCCAGGATACGAAGAACATGAGGAGTGAGGGGAAGTAGCTGTTGGTGACGTGATAGCCGTACAGCCGCTGCAGGTGGAAGGTGAGGGCGAAGTACGTGTTGTTGTCCGTCCCCTGCAGGAAGGCGCCCACCTCCGTCGTCAGCGCCTGCAGCTCGTACTCCAGCAACACGCGCCGCTGCAGGGGAGAAGGAGACAGACAGACAGACAGAGGGAGAGTAGTGAGAGTGGTGGTGATGGTGGAGGGAAGAAAGGTTAGTGATGGAGGGAAGAAGAGAGAGGAAAGGTGGAGGGAGAGAGGAAAGGGAAAGCAACAATAAAAAGTTAGTACTGGCTGACGCCTGAGCCTCTCCCTCCTCCCACAGCGCCTCTCTCTCCCTCACCGTGTCGAAGTAGTCCACACTGGTGCCGGGCGTGGCCTTGCGGAACACGCGGGTCCACGGGGCGTTCATCAGCATGAAGGAAATGTTGCACTTCTGAGTGTCGAAGGGGTACCGCTCCAGCTGGAAGTGGCAGGGCGTGGAGGCCAACACTCCCACGTAGTTCTGTATGGCGTGCGTGGCGCCGTCCGCCTGGTGGCCTGGTGCATGCAGGGGAGGCGGTGTTAGTCTCTGCGTGCCCACTGCCCTGCCCCCCCACCCACCCACCAGCCCCACCCCGCCCCTGGCCCCGCCCCTGCCCCCTGCCCCCTGCCCCCTTGCACACAGCACACAGCACGCAGCACACAGCACACACAGCACACACAGCACAGGGCACAGGGCACTACTCACTCATGAAGGCGTCAGAGAGCGGGCGCTGCTCCTTCTCGTCGTTGGCGTGCGCGAAGCAGAACTTTTCATAGTCGTCAGTCTGCAGGACGGTGCCCTCCCCGTGGCCGGACACGGCACGCACGCTGGGCGTCCACACCATGTTGCAGGGGAAGTAGTTCTTGACGCCTGACTTGAGGTTCAGGAACCTGATGCGCGGGTCGTGCCAGGTGAGGGTCATGCCCACGTTCATGGTGGCGGTGCCGCCGTCAGTGGTGATGTCATCCAGGCTGTACACGTCCACGTGGTACAACAGGTCCAGGGGCGGCTCCTCCCCCGGGCGTGGCGGCGGGGGGTAGTAGGGGTCGTAGCCCTGGGGCCGCACCACCACGCTGCAGTCCGCCTCGTCGGATCTGTCGCGGCAGTGGACGATGTCGTCGCACCTTGACGTCTGCGCCACACACTGTCCGTCGCTGCAGCAGAACTGTCCGCTGCGGCACACCGTCAGCGCCAGCAGCACCGTCTGCAGCTCTGCGCCCTCCCGCCACAGGCGCCGCCCCACAGGCACGGCCGCCTCGCCCAGCGTCCAGCGGCGCCCGTGCAGCGCCGACACCAGGCGCCACCCGTCGCCCTCCCGCTCCAGCCGCGACCCGCCGGCGCCGCGGAAGGCGAGGCTGCCGCCCTCCACCTGCAGGAAGAAGGTGTGGTCGAACAGGGAGCCGTCGTGGCCGTACAGGCGGTACAGCGCGGCGTGCGGCACGGCGCACACCGCGCACGGCAGCTGCCGCACGCACGCCGCCCGCGTCGGCCCCTCCGCCGTCAGTGCGGGGCACGTCTCCTCCGCCGCCGCGCCGCCCACGGGTCTGCCTTCCACCCAGGACAGCAGCCCCGCGGGGCCCTGGCAGGACTCGTTGTGGCTGGCCAGTGTGGTGGCAAGGGCGGGCGCCAGCACGGCGGCGGATGGCATGGCCCCGCCCAGGGCGGCGCACACCACGCCGTGGCCGCGGAAAGTGCCGGCAGGCCGCACCACCACAAGGCGCGGCGCCGCGCTGCACACCTGCCGCAGGGGGAAGGTGGCGGGCGCGGCGCCGCCCTGTGGCGTCCACCATGGACCCAGGGTTAGGCGTGGTGCTTCCCCGCGCCAGTTCGTCTTACATCCCGAAGTTCCCGCCATCACGTCCTCCTGCAGCAGCTGGAACCACAGCGCCACGCCCGCCACGTCTGCCTCCACCTCGCCGCCCCCCACACACAGCTGACTGCCGCGGCTGCCCCCCGCATCACTCCAGCGGCTGCCTGCCAGTGCCCGCTGGTCAGCCTCCACAGACATGGTGGAGGGCGGCTCCCTGGCGCCGTCCACCACACACTTGGCCTGGGGAGGAGGGAGCGACGCCTGAGTCACGTCTCACACCACCCCGCCGCCTCACGTTACCCCCTCCACACACCCCTCCCATGCACCATGCGCCCCTCACAGCCTGGACTCACCTGGGGCGGGGCGGGGCGGTGCTGCAGACACAGGTGGCGCCACACTCCCGGGGGAAACCTTGTCTCGAAGAAGAACAAGGCCGGCAGGTGGGCGCCCTCCCCCTCCACGCCGAGCCACACCCCGAGGTGGTCGATCTCTGTGGGACACGCTGGGCATGAGCGACCTGGGGACGGGGCGGTGGGGGGCGGGGGGTGGGTACAAGGCCGCAGGGGGCGGGCAGGGGTGGCGACAGCTTACCTACAGTGAGGGTGGAGGTGGGGAAGGTGAGGGTGAGGAGTCGGGCTGCCTGTGCCGTCACATTCACCC
>JAHFWG010000046.1:1393327-1413327 GCA_020233015.1 Callinectes sapidus | reverse complement strand
CCACGCCCCTTTGCATAGTGACCCTCACTTTCACCTTGTCCACATTCAAAATATCTACCTGAGTGGCCACACACTTGTCCTTACCTTAGTCACTTGGAAAACAATGAACTTGGTTTTTTACATATATTTTTATTACTCTTTTTTTTTCTTTTTGTCATACACGCACGCACACACGATACACTCTCCACCACTGTTTTCTTGTTTTCTTTTTTGAGTAATAACAAAAAACTCCACTGTGTCACTGGTTTAGGACTGAAGGCAGAAGCTCAGTGAACCGATCACGTGATAAGAGCAGCTAATAGTGATGAGTGAATTAAGCGTAGGAGCTCTTGAGTCTGTCTTAGTCGTCATATGTAACCCACACATTCTCCCTCAGGCCTTGGAAGCTGTACTAAGCGGAGGAAATAAGGTTAGAATGAAGCTTCCCAACAGAGAGCCAGGATACCAAATAGGAGATACCAGCCTCGCGGATTGGCTTGGATTATCACATATCTGACTTCATTACCTGTCTTAGCGAATCCCGAGGGTGTCTTTGCGTAACACCTGATAAGTCTTCATATTAGGTCCTCACGTGGGGGTCTTGATGAGGAGCGAAAAGGAAAAGATTGTCCTTGGAAACATTCAACACAGGCACACGCACACATTTACACTTCGTAACGAGAGAACACGAACGACGCTATTATTATTTTTTTTCTCTTTTACTAGATAGTATCTGAGAACCTGAAAGTTTCATCAGGGAACCTTAAGGCCGATGATGTGATAAATCTGTCAACGGGATGAGGATGAAAGGATGAGGAGGAACGGGAGGTGGTGGAGGAGAGTAAACAACCAAGAACAGGGTAAATAGTAAATGTCAAAGGATAACAACAAAGAAAACCATGACTGAGAAGGAAGAGGAAGTAAACAAGAATGTTCAAATAGAAACAGAAATGTGTGTAAAAAGGAGAACTAAAAAGAAATGGAAATGTGTAAGAAGAACGATGAACGAAAAGGATTCTCAGGAGGATGAATAAGAAATAGAGAAAAATGTCAATTCATAGATTGCCAAAACGAATAATGAAGAGGGAGGACAATATTAGAACGAAGATATGAAAAATGTATGATGAGGTTGTAGTAGTAAGAGAAAGATGCATACTAACATGAAGAGGAAAAGAAGTATCAGTAGGAATAGTGGATAGGATGAGGTGCACCAGACAGGGGAGGAACAGTTGTCTCCTTCTCCACATTCTGGCCCACTTCAGCTCCGGTCTATCACCTCACGGAGCACTCTGTGGGATGTGTATCAGGCACTTCATTATTTATTTTATCAGTCAACACAGTAATGATGATGCAAAGTCACATTTACATATATATATATAGCATTTATACTATCTTTTTTTTCTTTTATTATACCTATCGATTCTATGAAAATATAGACGACAACAAATCCATCACATTTATAGATCTCTGTTCGTTAAACTTTCAAAAAGAACAACGAAAACTAGGATAGATGTTGAGTTTTGCCCTCCATCTCCCCCAGAAAAAATTCCCCAGAGTTCAGGGTGATTGAATTGGGAGAGGGAGAAAATGGTAAGGTGAGGAAGGATTGGAATTTGGAGAGGGAGATATGAACACCCTTTACTCCGGAGGGGAAGATTTTTGGGGAGTTTGGGGAGGACTGTAATGCGCATGGAAAAACGCTCATTTCTACACACATAAATTGATATGAATGCGCATATGTTTTTAGTATATGCACTCTGATTATATAAACACGTATACGAAATTATTTACACACACACACACACACACACACACACACACACACACACACACACACACACACACACACACACACACACACACACAAACACAGTCTTTTACATGCTCAAAGGAAGAAACGTTTCGTAAAAGAGTTTAACATTATTTTGCCTGGTCTTGTTCAGCACCTTAAAAACGTCTAGACCTTCAGAGATGAATAAAACAGAATGAAAGTTTTTACAAATATGTCATAGTACACCATTCTCTCTCTCTTTCTCTCTCTCTCTCTCTCTCTCTCTCTCTCTCTCTCTCTCTCTCTCTCTCTCTCTCTCTCTCTCTCTCTCTCTCTCTCTCTCTCTCTCTCTCTCTCTCTCTGATGCACACATACAACATTAACAATATTGCTAACAAAAGAATGAACGGGTTTCCCAAGGCATGAACCCTCTCTTGTTTGATTCAGCAGCGCTTGTGTCCTGCACATGGCCAGCGCCAGTCACCATTAGCACTAGTTACTAAAATAATGCATTTGGTACACATATTCTACCGTCACCAGTACTCTAAGCAAATTAAGGAAATAACCAAAGATTCACACACCCGCCCGCGTGGCAGAAGAGTGAGGGGCCCCAGGTTGGCCGCGCCGCCCCCAGCTGTCCTTTTCGCTCATGGCGCAAGAATCTGATCCCAGTGTGTTCCTCTGTGTGAGTATGGTGATTTATCCTGCATGGAAGAGGTTCGATATGACGAGACAGTAAAGGAGATACACCGTAGGAAGACACGTATCCTATAACCTTAGGCCGACAGGTGGACGTGAGAGATCCCGGCCCGCCTGGCCCACCTCTTGCTGGGCTGCATGTCTAAGGCCGATATGTAGGGTCACCACCAACAACTGGGGTTATCACAGGCCTGATTCAGGACACACGTGCGATCGAGAGGAAGGTGCCGTAACGTCCACTCATCCTATATAGTGATGGCGATTAAGTGTCCCTCTGAGATGGATATGGCTTAGGGGGGGGCTTGGGTCATGGGATCGGATGTCAGGCGGGCGGGTGGGGGCGGGAGATGTCGATGGTACGGACCTTGGAGGCGTCGTTGCTGAGGAGCTGGAGCTTCGCGTGGTCTGTTTCTGGCATGATGATGCACATGAAGGTAGAGCCCGTGGTGACGTCCCGCGGGTAGATGGTGAGCGGCGGGAACACCTCACCCAGTTCCACGTACGCCGTCAGCTTCTTATGGACGTCAGGGTACTGGTGGCGGAGGCTGATCCCCTTCTCACGGAGGTGACGCACTATGTTATTGAAGGCGATATGTCTTGCCGCCTGTGGAGACGTGTTGGACTCCGGTATGGGCGCCGACGTCAGGATCATGGTTTCCGGCTCATCCATGTCCCGAGTGATGACATGGCGCTCTTGACGTGGGCTCCAGGTGTCGCTGCCACTTGTGCCACCCGCAAGCCTCAGTTTAGCACAGTGAGACACCATCTCACGCTCCCACTTGGGTGACGATCCTGTGGGGATTTCATTCATGATGCAAATACTGACGTACAACACCAACTTGTATTCTACGTTATAGTGTTTACAAAGATCCGTGATTTGCTTGTATACTTCGGGGCCTGTCTCCTGAGGAAGTAGATTCTGGATGGTCATGTAGTGCGTCTCTGGCAGCTCCCCTCCTCCTACGAAAGTCTCCGCACCCTTGATGTCGTGGAAGAATATCTTAACGGTGCCACGGCCAAGGGCGCGGATGCCCCGCCTGGCCACGGCACTGACTCTCTCTAGCACTGCTTCGTCCTCTCTCACTCGCGCCACTACCTGCTTGGCCACCGCTAAAGAACTTATTCTCTTACATTGTTTTTTATGTCGTTCCCAGTGCTGTCGGCGGCACGCACGAGAACAGTAGAATGTGGAACAATTATGACACGTCTTGAATGTGCTACGGGCCTCGTCTGTCTCTGTTGTCAGACCGCAGCTTGGGTTGCGGCACTTCACGATGTTCGAGCTGGTGGAATCGTCATCAGCATCAACTCTCACGTTTTCGTTTCCATTGCCATTCTCAGAGGAAGAATCTGGCGGAATGTTCATGTGACGAGGCGGCAGGTGGAAGGTGACACGTGGCCCTGGTGGTGGTGGTGGCGGCGGCTGTCGCTCAACGATGGAAGGGACGGCCGCGATCACCCCGCTGAGCATGAGGGCCTCTGTCAAGGGGTCAGCCGGACTCGCTGGAACCACTTCCTGCGACGACCGCTTGGGAGGTGAGGCGCCCAGCTGATTGACTTGGCCGGAGCCCTGGCTGTCGGGAACAAAGTGGCCAGGAACGTGAGGCTGATGATGCCCCTTGTGGAGGTTGGAGCGGGTTGTGTGACCAGGGGAAGTCCCTGCCCGTAGGGAGGAGGCCGGGGGATGGCTGATGCGGGTGTCAGAGGGAGCAGAGCGGGAGTGTGACTGAGGGAGAGTAGTGTGGTGAGAATTAACAGATACAGGACTGGTAGTGATGACGCAGTTGGAGAGAGTAGAGTGGGTTGGGTGAGTAAAGGTTGTGTTGACGTGACGGGAAGCAGTGATTGGTGTGGTGTAGGACGGGGACGTAGGAGAAACTATGTTATGTGAGGAACTCGATTGAAGATTTTTGTAACCAGTAAGTGAGTCGCTCGTGTGAGAAGAAACATGTGGTTTGTGTGTTGGGGAGATATGAACACTCTGTGAGAGGTTGGTGTGGGAGGGAGAATAGGCGTGCGAGTGCGGATGTGTCACTACAGCAGTAGACTGATGCAGCAAGACGCCCGTGCTGGGGTCGGCCTCCGTCACCTGGGGGGCAGTGAAGGTGCCCTCCGGGCCCTGCGCCTCCAGCATGTCCAGCCGCCGCGTTGTGGGCGCCCTGCCGCTTGGGTCCACGTGCACGTGCGATTGCGCGTGCGCAGTGCGGGCGCGTGAGGAAGTGTGCGTGGTGATGGTGGTGGTAGTGTCGGTGGTGGGCGGCTCTCTGTGAGGTTCACCTGTAACATGGCCGTGCGTGAGGTAGAGAGGGATGAGAAGGGAGAAAGCTGGAAGTGAAAGTAGAAGATAGGAGGGATAAGTAGAATTTTATAGAAACTAGAAACTACAGGCGGCTGAGGACCCCATGGGGCCCTTAGCTACCTGCTGTGGACAAAACTCGCGAGCCCCGCCACGAGGGGCGACAGCACTGCTTTCCGAGAAGAAGCAAGCAGCTTGATTTTAGTGTGTCGGGCGTACTGTCGCCGCACTGCGTGGGGGGCGCGGCGCGGGGTGCCCAACAACATGCAGCATCCGCGAGCAGGCGGAGGCTGCGACACCACCGCGACGCGCGCATGGTGTCCTGAACGTTGTACAAAACTGCTCCACTGACGTGTGTGGCAGAGCGTGAGCACAGAGCCTCCAGAAGCGTTCCGTGAAGGGGAGAAGAAAGAGGAAAGGGTGGGGAAGTTTATGAAGGACTGCGATTATGGGACAAAATTATGGTGTTTGTAGATTATGCGCATGAAGAAAACCAAAGGAACATTTTCATGCTTACAAAACTGTTTATAGCTTATTTTAAAGAACCGCTAAGCACAAGGTAAGTGGAGGGTAATCATTGGAACATAGTGCATTAGTCACTCATAACGTAACTGAACACAATTTAAGGTGTGAACTGCCGATCACAAAACATCGTGGCGCCCGGCCAGGACTCGACAGATCGTATTTCGTTCTGAGCCAATAACGTGGACGCTCTGTGCTGCCTGGTTAATTTTAACTACTCTTATCTAATTCAGATGACAAATCAACACGTTATGGATATTGCAGAACGAATATATAACATGAAGTATTGATTTATCTAAAGTTAACACAAGGCTTGAAGAAACGGTGCTTTTCTCACTACCACTAAGGACATGGGCAGTTAACGCCTTGAAAGCTGCATGCAGGCAGCAAGCAGACTGACAGGCAGGGAGGCACAATGCAGAGAGAAGAGAGAAAGAGAACAACGTAATGCACAGGCGAATATTCCAAAAATAGAAAAAAACATGCGTGTAAGAAAAGGAAATAAACATGCTCATAGTGAGGAAAGAGGGATATTCACATGCAACTTAAGATGTCATGCACTGGTGAGGGAGGGTCTGCCAGACACTACTCGGTTTGGTGCGTTTTCTAAAGTTGCCCGCGTGTGACTTCAATCAATCTCCCTCACGCTGCCTCACCCTGACGCCCGCTCAGCACCCTGCACGGACATAGGGAACACTACTACGTGAGGAGGGGGATCAGTAAACAAAAAATTACTCTCACATCAATAAATTAAATGTAAAACCACTGCAACATTAACAGCCAAAGGGGACATTTAAGGGAGTTTATATATCACCGTATGTCTACATTTTTGCTGTTGAACGATAAAGTTACAGGTGCGGGTTGTGTTTACTTGTTGGCGTCAGCTGGTGTCCCTGCGATGAAGGTTCAAAAGGGTGACAAAAGCCGTGTGAATCTTCCTGGCATTGAAGTCAAGTACTGGGCTGCAGTCAAGAAAGGAAATGGTCCAGAAGAAACAGACCAAAACAGGGAGTGGACCAAAAGTAAGGATTGGAGACGCAACACGAGTCGAGGAAAGGACACAGGGCACAGGAAGGAGGAAGTTAGAGTAATTACAGATAGACAGATGAACTTGTTAAGCAAGAACACGACTACAGAGCGAGCACGAACAAGAGAATATAGGAGAATGGACACGGACAGAACATAAACTCAGGAGAGAGCTGAATCAATAAAGAACTGAGGAGAAAGGAAGAGAACACAGATTCAAGATGTAGACGCGACGAAAAGGGAAAGGTTAACAGGGACATTTTGAGGGAGGTGGGAAACGGAAAGATATTATGACATCGTTTACTTCAATCTTTCCAAATCCAACTGTTAAGGGCCGAGGGACAAGTAGAGCTGAAACGCGAAAATGAGGCGGCTTGGGATCATCACCTGTTGCTTTCTTTTAGACTGATTAAGAATCAATAAGTGATCCCTCAGTAAACTTAACAGAACAACAAGAAGGATGATTGCTGTCAGGAAAAAAGATCTACGTAAAGTCTTAATTACCGCTCTAAGGATATTTGGGATTAATTCTAAAAGCACTACATCTATTCTTGTCTCCTGATTCAAAAGCGTTGTCTTTTCTTAGGGGTGGATGATGTCCAGAATCAGAAAGTGTACCTCATACATGTTGATTGAGTTGAACCGTGTTTAGGTTTTGGAATTTCAAATGAAGGCCATCTAGTTTATTTAACCTTAAGTCCTGCCGTGTCATTGTGTTCCCTATCTTATCATACTCTTTTTCCTGATGAGTCTCATCCTAGCTACCTGCTCATCTTGCAGTTCGTTATACTCTGTTTTTTGTCCTGCATCTTTCCTTATCTTCCCCGTTCTTTCCTGCTCTCCCTATTTCATTTGTATCCACGCCTGATCCACACATCCGTGTATTCACAGCAGCATGTATAGTAGACCCTCGGTGTGAGCTGTTGGTTTTAGCTGAAAGACTTAGGCAATGTTTTCAAACTTATATGCGGTGCGTTTTTCGTGCAGCCATGCACGCCAGGAAGCTGTTGATTTCCAGCCCACATTGAGGGTCCACTGTGTGTGTTGTTACGACTCTTCAGAATCCCTACACCATACAGTTCCAACAGTACATTCGGAGGTGTATATCTAAAGCAGGACATTCCCTCACAACACCTCAGCTCATAGCACTTTCCGTACCAGATGACGAGCTCAGCGGCTGGCTTAGAAATGAGGCACCTAGTAGTCGCAGACAGGCCGACTCTCTCATGCTAGGCAGTGACCGACGTGCTCCTCGGCCAGCAGAGGGAAGAGAATCCTGATAGCAATGTTAGAGTCAAATGTAAAGGAGGCGTGGAGTGTCCGTCAAGAGAGGTGGGATATTCCGGAGAATGAGTGCAGCGGTGTGTGTGCGTAAGCTGGCGCCTCCACGACCTCCAACTGTGGCCAGGCTCCGTGTCCTCAAAGGTGTGCGGGTTGGCATTTGTATTTGAGGTCCTGATTGGTTTCCTTTTGGTGAAGGGGAAGTGGTTGATAGTCTCGACTGTTTATCGGAGGGGAAAGTGTTGGGGGCCTTGTCAGTCTTTTTGAAAAGCTTTATTGGTTTATAATATGGTATATACTTTTGGAAGACAATAAAGGGACAGGAGAATTAGTAGTACTCAAGATTTTTGCAGGCAACGAAATTGTGGATCACCAGATGCATAAACTTTTAGCTACACAAGGTGGGAATGGTGGAGGAGTAGCCTGAAAATCAACAATATTTTTTTTCTTGTAAAGCCTAAGTAGGTGAGAGAAAGAAGGCTTTTCATAAAACTAATAGAAAGATTCAGGATATAATAGATATAGAATATAGAACCATAGCCACATAACTTTAAGGATTAGAAAGACTTCAAAAGACATAGTAAAAACTATTCTACAGAAACTACAATTATAAGAACTATAATTTTGCTATGGAATAACATCTTTTTAAAATTATGTCAAGTGAACTCGTGGCGATGGTGGCGAGCGGGAGGAGGCTTAAGGGAAACTGGGAGAACGGGGAGCTTGGAGGAGGAGGGAGGAAGTAAATGGGACGCCTTTGAGAACACGGGGGGCGAGGGGGCGGCGGAGTCAAGCTAAAGCCAGGCGCGGGCGTGGGCGTGGCAGGTGCTCACTCATTGGTCCGGCCAGAGCCAATCTTAGTGACTCCCGGGTGTTGGTGGTGTCTGATTGGTTGACTTATGGCTTTGAGTAGCATGACAGAATGCATAATTAGATCATTGTTACATTCTTATATTCTCTCATTCCCCTTCTTTCCCCTTCCTTTTTCCCTCACCTACATTGAAACGTTTTAGTAAGCCTTCCTTACCACCACCATCACCAGCACTACCCAATGTAAATAACTCTTCAAATTATCCTTCGTGTCACCAGCACTTTAACGTTAAACAGCAGTAACAGATGAACAGCAAATGTAACAATAATATTTTCAACAAACTCTTTCCCCAAACTTTCTCTGCATTAGCATGAAAGATTCACATCACAGCCTGACTTCCACAGCGACTCAGCGATGCCTATTTGCTGAACTGTTTGGCTGGATCAGGAAAATGAACAGAGATCACTTATTTGAGATGAAGGTTATCACGGCAAGTGCCCGAGAGGAGCTTCTCGGCCACGCCCTCGGCCCGGCTGCACCGTCCTGCGGAGTGCTACTAAGGCAGTGCTGAGCCACGCAGAGAGAGTGACTTCAGAGGGTGTACCTGGGGGGGAAGGGGATGTCGACGACGACCAGAGGGGAGGGGTTGAGGGGGGCCTGTAGTACCGCCCTCGTTCTCTTTCTCTCTCTTTCTCTCTCTCTCTTTCTTTCTCTCACTAAACTACTGCTTGGTCATTGAACAACACAAGAGGTAATGTCGTTTGGTCCGTGATACTACACTACCTGTGCTTGGCCTGCAAAAGGGTCACGGGTCAAACGTCACCCTACGGTCACTGCTTCCTAGAAAGGTTATAAGTGAGGGTCATAGCGACGCCTGTGTGGTGGTGGCAGACAAGTGTGGCGAGGGAAGTGAAAGACTTACTCATTCTGTACACTCAAGGTCACCACTCGAGAAATTAACTGGAAATAGAAAGTCGTTTAAAAGATTTGGAGACTGATAACTTATAACTCGAGCGCTGAGGGCGATATTTCAAGGTTGTGATCTCTGGAGATCGTGACTATGACAACTGCCTGACAAGGTAACTAAACAGTTCTAGGAGTATTTTATTCTATATAGCACAATAAGACCTCGCCTCAAGACCCATGGCAAATTTTAAGAGGGAGACTGTACCAATGTGGTGTGAGGGAGGCCACTTGTGAGATCGCCCGAGCCAGGGAGGCCCGAAGGCCGGCACAGGCCGGCGCTCACCTTGTGGAGGGGGAGGGAACAGACATAAACATACCGATGGTGACATCACGCTGCTGCCGGAAAGGTGACCTCAGCGTGACGTCACGAAGGGCCGGGAGGAGAGGTGGTGGAGGTAACTCACAAAAAAGCAGAAGCAAACCATCGCTTGGAAACTTACTCAGTGCTCTCACCTTCATCCCGCGCCAGGAAGAAGGACACGGGGGATCCCTCTGGCGGGGGCGGGGGATGTTGCTGGGGAAGGAGGGGACGAGCCCCCGCCTGTTGTTGCTGCTGCTGAAAACTGCTTTCACCGCTGCTCGAGCTGTAGCTGAACGACTTGTGGTAACCATCTGGCTTGCAGTCGGTCGGGAGGTTGTGGTTACGAAGATTGCCATAGTGGTCGTCTTGGTGTTTCGGAGGACAGTCCAGGCTCTGAGGTGACGATGGAAGGGTGTTATCTTTTTCCTGGTGGCTTTTAGTATAGCCCGGGTGGCTGAAGGGCCTCCCCAAGGGATGATGGCCACAGACGGGGCTTGGAGATCTGGAGGCGGAGGGCAACGCCAGGAGAGAATCTAATACATCCTCCAGGGTGGTGCTGTCCGGTCCGAGACTGTGAGGATCGGGTTCTGCGGCTCCGTAGTGATCCGTAAAGAGTTCATCACCGCTCTCCTCTGACTTGAAAAGCTCGTCGTACCCCACAGGCTCACCGTAAGCCGCCGTGTGCCTCTCCCTGCACAGGCCTTCAGTGGCTCCACCCGACGCCTCGCTGGACCTCCTCGAGTCTTCAGGGGTGGCGGTACCGAACTGGAAAACCTCGTTGTTGGTGCCTTGAAAGGTTGAAAGTACAACGGGAGAGGAGCGTGGGGCGGAGGGGTGGAGAGCAGGCCGAACAACCAGTGTGGACGACGCAGAAACCGAGACTGGGAGATCGTCTTCAAACATCCCTACAGAGGGACGGCCGGCCAAATCCTCCGCCTCCCCGCTGCCCGGTGAGGCTTCAATATCATCCCTACTGCCTCCTGCCCTACTGCTGCTACTTCTGCTGCTACTGCCCACACTTCCTCTGCTGCTGCACTCCCCGCTACTTCTACTGCTCAGCACACTGCTTCTGCTATTCAGACTGTCAATGTTCCGACTACTGAGTCCGCTGTTCACTGTGTCCGCCGTGCTATGCCTGCTATCCACTGTACTACGATCAACTGTGCTCTGCCCGCTGTCAGAGAAGCTGTGTCTACTGTCTGCTCGGCTGCTGTCACCGCCCAGGCTACTGTCTACGATGACTGCTGTGCTATCATTGGTGCTGGCTGCTGTGCTGTCTCTGCTGCTGTCCCTGAGGCTGCTGCATGCGCTGCTTAAGCTGTTCACCAGACTGACCACCTCTGCAAAGCCAACAACAATTAGACGTTTGGACATGGACATGGCGCGCTTGTGTAGCCAGATGTGAGTGTGTGTTTTCAACAATACCTGATCTCGAGCTGACCCGCAAAGTGTGTGTGAGAGAGAGAGAGAGAGAGAGAGAGAGAGAGAGAGAGAGAGAGAGAGAGAGAGAGAGAGAGAGAGAGAGAGAGAGAGAGAGAGAGAGGAGTTAGTGAGTAGTGAGATATTGATAAGAGTGATATATTGACAGTAGTGAGATAGGAGCAAGTGAGATGACACAGGTATGTACAACTGTGAGATAACAGCGTGATAGGGATAACCAGAGTTAATACAGTGACCAAATAGTAAAACCGAGACATGTACAGTGAAGTGGTAAGATACATTGCGACAATATAATTATGTGTGCGTGTGCGTGTGTGTGTGTGTGTGTGTGTGTGTGTGTGTGTGTGTGTGTGTGTGTGTGTGTGTGTATTTATATATATATATATATAATATATATATTATATATATGATATATATATATAGATATTATATATATATATATATATATATATATAAAGATAGATACATATATCAAGATATATCAAGTCCAAAAAACTCCATCAATACTATAACCTTACTGGAAACAGAAGGGAAAGTTAGTCGAGTTAAAAAGTGGAAAAAGTCACACACCAAAAAATATAAAATTAGGAAGGATTTGTATTGAAGGCAGGCAGAAACACATTTTTTATTCTCTCTCTGGCATGAAAAGAGAGAAAATAAACGCAAAGCAAAAATGTTGGCAATAAGTAGGTTTAATTGCCATTTCGTGCGACATCACATGAAACAGGAATGATAGAAGAAAAATAAGCATGGAAAAAAATAGAGCAAAATGTTAATCACACAAACAAGAGCTGCATCAAGTTCATTCATGCATCTTGAGCCCATTTGCAGCACGTTAGTGAGCAAAAGTTCCTGAATAATTAAGAAAAAATTAGTAATCACACAAGTTAGTAAGTACGAGGACTCTCAGAGCGAACCTTTTAAGCCTTCAGATGGTCATGTCCTGATTACCAGTTACCAGGTGTAGACAGGTAGCAGTGACGACACGGGACGGGACACCTGTCAGACTAGAGAACCACACAACACACGGAGGAGGGAGCACCTGAGTTATGTACCTTAATTAATAAAAAAGCAACAAGGAGACCAAAGGGGAGAAAAATAAAACAGGAGGAATCGAGGCACTTCCACCCCAATAGACATACCCGGAAGGACGATATTAGTACACAAGACACATCGGGACGTTCACCTTGTGTTAGTGACAGCGAGTATCGTTTACTTTGTATACGAATGACGTCATGCGCTATAGGGGACCGATCCATGCGTCGCCAGGGAGGAAGAGGAAGGGCAACGTGTGAGAAGGAATAGGTAGAGGGAAAGGGGTAGGTTGAGGTCACTGCAGTGTACGGGAAGCTAATTCGATTACTGGTGTCATTGTAGAATTAATGGGAAACTTAGCTAACTAATAGCCCGAAAAAAAGTAGAAATGGATGGGTTTCAGCCATAATAGTATATGTATTGACTTGCAGAGATTAATTATGAGCTTTTTTCTTATGCTTCTAATTTTGAGTTAATTTCTAGTGGTGAAGTAAAGGTGAAAATGTAATGATCATGCTGATAACTGGTGGGCACAAAGGTTAGAATGAGGTTATTAGGTCAAAGGTGTCTGGTTATGGAAAGAAATACTGCTGAAAATTTTGCCAGGAGTGAGTTATAGCTAATAGCAAGAGCAAGTTAAAAAGACGGCTGTGAGGGTTGGTTGGTCAAAACAGATAGGAAACAAAAGGGCTGCAATCGGCTCATTAGTAACGTTAATAATAGTCATAGTTAGCCGATACATAAGCGTTAGGAAAAGCATGAAATCAATAAACGGAAGCAAATGTTGGGGGATTGTTAAAAGCAGTATTAATAAAAGGATAACAATGGTTGGGAGTCTTTGCAGTTGGCTAATAGGTTTTATAAGGGTTTCTGAATGTGAGAATTGGAGGGAAGAAATTATACTGAATCCCTAAGTATTCATTGAGAAGCTTAAACTTAAGAGGAACATTCAGAGAGAGAGAGAGAGAGAGAGAGAGAGAGAGAGAGAGAGAGAGAGAGAGAGAGAGAGAGAGAGAGAGACTCTGTACCTCAGAGATTTTTTACTAATGGCTAGTGAAGGAAGGTCGGAAAGAAGCAGGAATTCTAAGGCTGGAAGGGGACACGGACGAGAGGACGAGGACGAAGGTGAAATGTATGGACGTGCCTCTCTCCTCTCCCTCCCTCTCCCTTCGTCACTTACCCAACGGGGCGCCCAACACCACCACCACCTCCTCCTCTCCCGCCTCACCCCGCCTAGTGTTTTCTCTTTGTGCGTGCTAGAAGGAAAAACAGGGCATTACTGAGAGGGAGGAAGATGCAGCCAACTGACCCAGTCTCGCCCGCATCCTATTGACAGGGAATCTGCTGAAGGTCACCTGTTGTTTTGTTGGAGATATGAAAGGTTTAAAAGAATAATGATATAATTATTCATTTCATGTTTTATTATGTAAATGTGATTTTACTTATATGGCTGAAGTGAACTATTTATGATTCAATGTTGCATTCATGCTTCAGGTAATTTATTTAGCTTGTACTTCCATTGTCATTAATGCAGTAACTTAAGATACATTATTAAGGCATAATTGTGGCTTTAAGAAAATCAGAGTTTGGTAATGAGGAGCGCTTTTAAAACCATTTGAGTTTCATGAATCTATTTCAGAACTTGGTGGCATAAAGTTTACTTAGGCTCCAATAAGTCACTAATTATCTCCCAAGTCATTACATATCAAAGGAAATATCGCTATCATCGTTGGAATATTACCAATAGTGAAAAAAAGTTATTTACTAATCATGATAAATTAATAATTTCGTAGGGGTCATAGTGAATAGTGTTTGATTGGAAGAAAATATTAATAGCAATAATAAATAATGGCAGTGAAACGAAGTAGTGGCTAGAGCACACATTTTACTTCACTGACTTCTTATACCATCAGGTGAACCTGGAACATCTGGTGGGCGGAAGGCATTAAGTATAGCAGGGTTGAAAACAACAATTTATTATGTGTAAAACTTTTCACTCATCGCCGACTTGGAGTGTGTGTGTGTGTGTGTTCGCGCGCACGTTGGGAATGGGGTGGGGGAATGTGCCTGTGTTACGTCGTACTAAAAAAATTGTGCAATATATGTTTTTCATGGGACGAGACCAGAACCTTTGACCTTTCTTCCTACACTCTACCACCTCCTATCTTGCATGCATCACCATTCACCTTCACATCTACACCTTTCTCGCTCCAGTGCCGGTCCACAGGTGATAAGACGGGACGTTATCACCACTCACTGATAGGGCTACTCACTTGTAGCTGATTACCACTCCAGAGGATGTTTTCTCCCTACATGTAATTTTCCATGCTTAAGGCAATGTGAGAGGATATGAATAATGGCTGGCGTCCTGTCTACCTGTGTGAGTAACAAAACCATTATTTGGATGTGTGTTTCGTGCAATATATATATATATATATATATATATATATATATATATATATTATATATATAGTAATATATATTATACTATATATAATCTATATATATATATTATAGATTACTTTATGGCTATTCTTTTTCGGTCATTAGTCAGTTGCTCCTTCCTCCACCTCCTCCTCCTGCCACGACAGCTGCTCCTCGGAGGTGTGTGGCTCCCATGGTTTCTGATGTGGTGGGGGTCAGGTGAGGTTACTTCCGTGTTATGCAAGAGTTGGTGTGACGGTTCTAGTCTCTCGAGGCAATGTTGGCTATCATCTCCTTGTTTGATCAAAGTTCTGGTTTTCGCCTTGTCAACCGATATATATATATATATATATATATATATATATATATATATATATATATATATATATATATATATATATATATATATATATATATATATATATATATATATATATATATATATATATATATTACAATCTCACAATGTATTCAGGTTCTCACTAAAAGTTCCGTTACCTGCAATGGTACCAAGTCACAGGTGTGCAGCAAGGTGGTCGAAGGAACAACTGAATGTATGTGTGCATCGTTACCAACTAAGTAAAGGTGACATACAGGAACTAAAATAGAATAGCAGCACAATCAGTCATAACAAGAGCCACATTAATAAGAAAAAAAGAAAGCTAGTTATGAGAAAATATTAAAAAAACTCAATATTAAGGAACAAAAGGTAAATAAAAACAAAAGCATAAACAACAGCTAAATGTATTGTCTTAACACAAGTTTCTGTACACTTTGGAGCGATGTGCAGACTAATGGTGTACACGAACTGATGTGCACAGGGATTGGTAGTGCGGCGCACGTAACCCATACGCTTACACAACCTCTATGTACGTAGTACGTGTGCACTGCTTGCTGTATAAAGATTTCAACGTGTACAGAATCAAAGTACACAAACCCAATAGAGTACACACAGTTTTGGGTGTACACAAACCTGACATTCACGTAAGAGTGTACACAGTCTCCTCAGTGTACACTCCACCACCCAACTACCTTATCAAGAGCTTTTATAAAACCTCCATAAAGTGTATGGGCGTCGGCCAGTCCTCTCAGGGCGACACACCCCTTGTTGCGTGAGTCCCCCGTTCAGCCCTATACCATCCATCATGACGAAGAAAACGGGAAATCAATTGACATGCACTAACATCGATCCCTTTGACGTAGAGTGCAAAGCTTAACACGGGTGCCTATTTCATATCCCGCCATTCTGAACCAAACAAAAATATGACCTAATTATGCCTATTTGTGCAAAGGACCCCAAGCTTGTTAATACTAGAATTGATCATTAAGGTCAGCGCGGATCAGATGGAGGTCAGCATTGGGTAAAGGGTAAGGGCGGTGAAGGGGAACTGCTATGGGTCAAGGGTCACAAAGGGAGAGGTGAGAGGTCCTGAGAAGGCTGGGTCATGCTTCAACTTGACTCCGCTATCCTCTGTGAGCAACTCCTGAACCCAGCGACGGAGGCAGTGTGTGTGTGTGTGTGTGTGTGTGTGTGTGTGTGTGTGTCTGTGTGTGTGTGTGTGTGTGTGTGTGTGTGTGTGTTGTATTTGTATATCTCATACTGCTGCCTCTCAATACCCATAAATACTGAAACTAAACATTATTCGCCATTTACACCTAAGGAAATGCTTCAACCACATGTTCTTTCTACAAATAGAACCTCCTTAAAATAATAAAATAGTATATCTGATTTGGTGAATTCACAAACCAAACTTATGATTATTTCAGTGACTTGTATATCAAGGCGATCTACATAAATTTAGCCAGTTAGGTATGAATATATTAAATAGCGTTAGATACACAGCATATAAGTGGATATTCTAATGTACAAAAACCGACTGGTTATGTCTCCTCAAACTGCCAGTCTTGCCTGCCTCCTACCTCTCCGTCACCTCCTCCTCCTCCTCCTCCTCCTCTTTCTCATTTTTCTTTTCCTCCTCCTCTTCCTCTTTCTCATCTTTCCTCCTCCTCCTCCTCCTCCTACACTTAAATGTTTGTCATTGCATATGATTGGGTCCAAACTATAGCACTGGGCTAGTATTGGCCTGGGCACCAGGGATGAGGCACCCCAAGTCTCGGGAAGTAGCAGGAATAGCAGCACAGCCAGTGGCAGCAGTAGCAGCAGCGGCAACTCCCCTCGCCACCGCCGGGCCGCGTCGCTCAGACTCAGGCAATAATGACACAATGGTTCCTGTATATTGGGTAAGAACGTGACGCCAGAAGGGCGCCGCGTGTCGCTGGCCGGAGCCACCACGCGCCGGATAGTCGGGGAAATTGATTAATGACATCGTTACCTGCAGCGGCACTCAAGAAATGCAAAGCTTTACTGACATGCACTCTGTCGCTCCTAAATACACACATATATAATTTCATGCAAGCTAAACATAACAAAAAATCATGAAATAAAAATAAACACTGCATTCATAAATACAATAAAAGAATCTTTAAGCGTCCAAATAATGTACACTATGTACACTTTGGCTACATTGGTCAAGCGACTGACACGACGTGGGGGTTACACCTGCATGAGGCAGGTACCAGGCCCCCGGGTCACGACCAGGGCAGGTCACCAGGCCAGCAGGTACTCACCCGGGGGCTGAGGTGGCCGGGAGGGGACCTCGCCGGACTCCGGCAGGTCGTGGCCATTGAGCTGTGAGGTGGGCGTGATGGCGTGCGTGGAGCTGGTGGGTGTCTCTGGCGAGGTAATCGGCCGAGAACCAACGAAAGAACTCTCAACCCATACAAGGCGCCTGGGGGAGGGCGCCCGACCATCTGGGCGCGGAGACCCTCTCGGCGACGCTCGTGGAGAGGGTGTGGACTCATTGCAGTAATGCACGATGGCCGAAGTGACTTCCTTGATGGAGGAGTGAACGTCAGCTACATCGGTGGGAACCTGCAGCTTGATACTGCCGTTTGTGCTGCCAGTGTCGTTCTGTTCAGGATTTTCTGGCTTGGGGGCTGCGGCGTTGGCTTCTGAGGAGGAGTTTTCCTTGTCTTGTGTGCTTGGCGTAGGCTTCACAAATCTCTGGCTGTAGGCGGTGATGCCAAGAGCCAGTCTGTCCGCCGCAGTAAGATAGGACCCCGTGCTAGTTAGGGAGGACTGTGATCCCGCCAGGTTAGCGAGGGAAGTCTGCGAGCGCCAGCCAAGATAGGGCTGACGAGTGTAGGTGGCAGTGGTCCTAGAGGAGGTGACAGACCCGGTGGGTGTGGTGGTGCCCGAGTTGAGCCGCGACGTGGACCACCGTGATATGGGATACTGGAAGAGGGAGCCGCTGCGGTCACTAGGTGACGGGGAGATTGAACAATTAGAAGCCGGGGACGTTACGCCCCCGACGCCCCCCACGCCCCTGGTGGCCACGCGGGTGGGGATGACCACTTTGGTGGGTGTGTTCGGTGTGACCGCGCGAGACGACCCCAAGGAGGTCATTGACGCCGTCTTGGAGGAGTACGCCGACCAGCCGCCAGCGGGCGCGCTGCTGGAACCATAGTCCCGGCGGCGGAGAAGGAAGCCCTGTTGGGGAGGCGGTGCGTTTTTCATCCATTCAGGCACGTCCAGCCGTTGCAAGGAGCGACGCACCCTCAGTTCAGCCTCCGATAGCTGCCTCTCCGAACCCTTCATCAGCTCGTTCTCTGGTGGCTGCAAGATACAGGACATCAGTAAGCATAAGAAGGAAAAGGCAAATGTGAAATTTAATGATACAACATTCGCTAATTTTCCTCAAGTGAGTGGTTTGGCACAGAACACCTACCACCTAATACAACAATAGAAAGAGGACTGCAGAATCAGGAGACGGAAGTGACTGCTTTATTACCTGACCTTCAAGATTGCGAGGTAGATGAAAGGCGCTAATAATTAAGGAGGAATAGTTTGTGTGCTGTGAGAAAACAACACTATGTGATAATGACAAAAAAATGCTTTCTTGTAATTAGCAGGAAAATGCTGAGACTTACTATTCCCAAGGAATTTATCGCCCAAGTAATGGGAATCATGAAGATAGAGGAATCAATAATTTCCTATGTCTTTATCTATCAAATATCTAACAGTGTATATATCTAAGGTGTGTGTGTATGTGTGTGTGTAAACCAGAGATGGTAGGAAAAGCCAGTAAATAATGATTTATTAAATGGACATTTATTTCACACTTATCCTGATAGTGATAGAAAAATCTTAAATAAACAACCAAAAGCCACCTGCAGTTTGTAAATTAATGAATAAATAAGTGTGCGTGTGTGTGTGTGTGTGTGTGTGTGTGTGTGTGTGTGTGTGTGTGTGTGTGTGTATATATATATATATATATATATTATATTATATATATATATATATATACTAATCATATTATAGATATATAGATATACTATAGATATATAGATATATATATATCTATATATTATATATATATATATATATATATATATAAAAAGTGAACGAAAAGTGAACCTTATAAAACTTAAACGCAAATAAACTTAAAACTTTTTTGCTGCCTTTTCTTTGCCCCTCCTTTCGCCCTTCTTGCCTTTCTCCTCCGTCACCTTCCTTTCCCTTACATCTAAGACGAGAGAGAGAGAGAGAGAGAGAGAGAGAGAGAGAGAGAGAGAGAGAGAGAGAGAGAGAGAGAGAGAGAGAGAGAGAGAGAGAGAGAGAGAGAGAGAGAGAGAATATCACTTGGAGGCACGGAACAATAAAAGAAAAAAAAAAGTGTCAGTAAAGGAGATATCATGTTCGTCTATTCGTGCTTGGACAATTACTGGGAGTCGAGGCAATCCCGGGCGCCTGACACCCGATCCCTGATATTCGACACCATCTTTCGACCGCGAAAAACTGTACCGACGATACTTTTCCTCCTGAAGTTGCAGAGGAAACCAGACTTCAATCACTAAACAGATGAATCCTTCTTAGTAATGGTTGAAAGTGTAGCGGTGGTTGTGATAGCTGTGGTGGCGGTGGTAGTAGTAGTAGTAGTAGTAGTAGTAGTAGTAGTAGTAGTAGTAGTAGTAGTAGTAGTAGTGGTAGTAGTAGTGTAGCAGCTGTTGTTGCTGTCGTTGTGTGAAAAGGGAAAAAAGAAAATGGAAAAAAGATAAGACAAAAAAAAAAGACAGCAGGAAAAGAAAACGATGAAAAAACTGAGGCCAATGAGGTGGATTTCGAAAAGAAAGAGGAAAAAAGTTCGAACAGAAAAAAAAATCACATATGATAATCACATAAACAACAAAACACCCATAAAAATGAGTTTAAAAATAAACATTGCAAAGTATGTATATTCCAAGATCATGCAGAGTGGCTTAGACCCTGTGACTGGGGGCGGAAGGAATCCTCCACGCCCTCCACACCCTTGTTGAGACGCTAGACCTGATAAAATCGATGGCCAAGAGTCTCGCCTTGCATATGTGTGTGTGTGTGTGTGTGTGTGTG
>JAHFWG010000046.1:1331782-1335131 GCA_020233015.1 Callinectes sapidus | reverse complement strand
AGAGAGAGAGAGAGAGAGAGAGTAATCGTAAACTTAAATAAGAAACCCAATAACATATATGCTAATAGGTCACAGAATAATAATAATAAAAAAACGAATAAGAAAAATATCAAATGAGAAAACAGACAACGAAGCGAAGGAAGAAAACAAAACAAAGAGACAAAGGAAGACAAAGGGAAGAAAATGACAAAAAAGTAAACAAACATTACTTTTTCTTATCTAATTAATGAACTAAATGATAATAATGAAATAATAATAATGAAATAAACTAAATAATAATGAACTAAATAAACTAATGAACTAAAACAGCAAAAATATACACTAACTGACCAAAACAGGAAAAAAAGGAAGAAAACCAGAGAGAAGAAAGGCTGTAAGATAGTGAGAGAAGCTAAAACACTGAACGGTACTGGAAAATAATGGAAAATAGTAGAAAAATTAATATAAGAATAAAAAAAGGAAAAAAAACTCATAGAAAAGGTACAAACAATTCTAAAAATATTATTCCTGGAAGAGGAAGAAAAGAAGAAAAAGAAGAGGAGGAGGAGGAGGAGAAGAGGAGGAGGGGAAGGTACTGAGAGGAGCTGGAAGATGCCGGAAAGATTAATAAAGGGTAAAAAGGAGGAAAATTCAAGGAAAGGGACAAACAGGTTTAAAAATATCTTTCCTGGATGAAGGAAGAGAAGAAAAGAAAGGGAGGAGGAGAAGGAGGAAGGAGAGAAAGAAAGGGAGGAGGAGGAGGAGGTAGATTAAGAGTACAATGAACAAAAAAGACTAAACTGAAGCAGACCTATTAACAACTACTTTTTTTAGGGACGGGGGACACATTAACTTAGAAATACAATAGACAGTAGAAAATGAAGTAGATAATAGAAGAAAAAGAAGAAGAGGAGGAGGAAGAGGAAGTGGAGGAAGAGGAGGAGGAGAAGGAAGAGGAGAAAGAGGAGAAGGAGGAGAAGGAGAAAGAGGAAGAGAAGGAAGAGGAGGAGAAGGAGGAGGAAGTGGAGGAGGAGGAGGAGGAAGAGAGAGAGAAAGAGGAGGAGGAGGAGGAGGAGGAGGAGGATAAGAGGAGGAGGAGGAGGAGAATATATAAATGATATGCAGGAAGTCCACGCTGTCACAACAAAGAGAGCCTACTAAGTACTCGAGGGACAACACCTAACGCAGCACTGACGCAGCACTGACGCAGCACTGACGCAGAACTGACGCAGAACTGACGCAGCACTGACGCAGAACTGACGCAGAACTGACGCAGCACTGACGCAGAACTGACGCAGCACTGACGCAGAACTGACGCAGCACTGACGCAGAACTGACGCAGAACTGACGCAGCACTGACGCAGAACTGACGCAGCACTGACGCAGAACTGACGCAGCACTGACGCAGAACTGACGCAGAACTGACGCAGCACTGACGCAGAACTGACGCAGCACTGACGCAGAACTGACGCAGCACTGACGCAGAACTGACGCAGAACTGACGCAGCACTGACGCAGAACTGACGCAGCACTGACGCAGAACTGACGCAGCACTGACGCAGAACTGACGCAGAACTGACGCAGCACTGACGCAGAACTGACGCAGCACTGACGCAGAACTGACGCAGCACTGACGCAGAACTGACGCAGAAGTGACGCAGAAGTGACGCACAAGTGACGGAAAAGTGACGCAGAAGTGAAAAAATGACGGAAAAGTGAAGAAGTGACGAGAGAGTGACGGAAAAATGACGCAAATGTGAAGAAATGACGCAAAAGTGACGAGGAAGTGACGCAGAAGTGACGCAAAAGTGAAGAAGTGACGGGAGAGTGACGCAGAAGTGACGGAAATAACGAAGAAGTGACGTAGAAATAAAAGATAAACAAAAAAACAAAAACAAAAAAAACTCGCAAAATTGACGTTTTTTCTTAAAGTTACCGAGAGAGAGAGAGAGAGAGAGAGAAACATACATCACACCCAAAAATTATACCCCTAAATAAATCTTTCAGGGACTTCGGAAGACAAAACAAAAACAAAACAAAAAAAACACCCTTAATATCTCACAGCATAAAGACGACCCTCCCCCCTTCCCCCCCTCCCCCCCCTTTCCCCCCTCCCCCTTCCCCCCTCCCCCCCCTTTCCTAGTCACGTGACCTCTTCATCAGCCAAATTAGGTCATTCGAGTGATGTATTGAAAGGCAAGATAAGGGCGGCACGCATCCATTTCACTCTGAGATACTGTGCGTGTGCGTGCGTGCGTGCGTGTGTGTGCGTGTGGGTGGGGGGGAAGTGGGTGTGCGTGTGTGTCTGTGTGTGTGTGTGTGTGTTTTCTCTCTATCTGTGTCCGTGTGGTGTCAGGATTAATACACACGCACACACACGCACACACGCACGCACACACACATATACACGCACGCACGCACGCACGCACTTGGCAATTAGACCCTTTTTTCCATCTGGCTGAATGTGATGATGAGTCTTACCACCTCTCTCTCTCTCTCTCTCTCTCTCTCTCTCTCTCTCTCTCTCTCTCTCTCTCTCTCTCTCTCTCTCTCTCTCTCTCTCTCACTAGGTCTTAGAGAGGGGTGAACTCAGAAGACAATCGATATAGTATTCGCTTTCCTCAACCCGCCTTTAAGTCTCGCCCGCCCCCGCCCCCATCCATCCTCTCCTCACCCGTGCAGTACCAGCGGTGGCAAGGACTAGCCAGGCTTATCCTTCAGGCCTTTACATGCTAGATACTCCTTAGGGGGGCGCTACGATTGGGAAGGTTCAGCTGAGTTATGTTGGTAGGTAGAGAGATTAATAGATACGTCGGCAGTTTGTCATTGTTGCTTTTGTTATTATTATTTTTGTTTTTATGTTGTCATTATCTCTCCTTCTCCTACCTCTTTCTTTTTCTTTGTGTTTGGATATCGTGTGTGTGTGTGTGTGTGTGTGTGTGTGTGTGTGTGTGTGTGTGTGTGTGTGTGTGTGTGTGTGTGTGCGCGCGCGCGCGCGCGTGATTATGTTTAGGTGTGATTGGATGGTTTTCTTTGTTGGTATTTTTTTTATTCTTCATAAAGTATCACAAACTTGCATGTCATTCATTCAGTTATTATTGTTTCTTTTGTTCCTGTTATTTTTATTATTATTATTATTATTATTATTATTATTATTATTATTATTATTATCATTATCATTATTATTATTATCATTATTATTATTATCATTACCATTATTATTATCATTACCATTATTATTATCATTATCATTATTATCATCATTATCCTTTTCATCATTATTTTTACCATTATCATTAATATCATTACCAAACTCAAACAAAAAAGAAAGCAATTAATTTCTCAGTTACGCAACTTTTACTACTGAACC
>JAHFWG010000046.1:1324282-1329282 GCA_020233015.1 Callinectes sapidus | reverse complement strand
ACGGATATGGGAAGATATGATGATGGGTGAATAAAAGGGGAATTTAAGGTTAACACCGTGTTTGTTGTGGATGAAAGGGAGGGTGAGTGAGCTTAAGGAACGTATGGAATGGTGAAGAGTGAGAAAGTAAGGAAAGGAACAATTAATAAATCTAAAAAAGTAAGGGAAATTATAGAAAAGGTGATTGTAAAGGTGAAAAGTTAGAAGTAAAGAGGTGAAGAATCACATAAGATGATGTAGGAAAGTAGGATAAAAAAAGTAGAAAGAAAGATACGATGACTGGCGAAGGAAGGGAACTTAAGGGAAAGAAAGAGAAGGTGAACGGTGGTGAAGGAAGTTAAGGGAAGGTGAGTAGGGATGAGAGGTTGACGAGGAGGTAGAGGAAAGGATGAAGGCAGTTATAGTGGGGTGAAGGGAGGGTGACTCAGGTACGGGGTGACGTGACCTTGGTTGCGAAGACATGCAACGTGTCGTGTAGCTCATGCTTCATATTGGTCTGTTTTAGAATATGTATGTTTATCCATCTCTCTCTCTCTCTCTCTCTCTCTCTCTCTCTCTCTCTCTCTCTCTCTCTCTCTCTCTCTCTCTCTCTCTCTCTCTAATGGATACATTTATTCCTCTCGATTCACTATGAGCGTATCTTTCCTTCACTCAGCGTAGAAGCTTCATCCCTACGCCTCTTTCCTCTCACTCATGACTCACAGTAGTTTGTATTCAGCATACCAAAGTAGACCCTTGTAGTGCCTCAAAGCCATCACCATCACCAATGAATGAGTGAATGTGTTCAGGAAGCCACACTGAGCACACACAGCAAACCACGGCACCTCTTCTTCCTACACGTACACCACCACACTCTCTCCATCCACATCTCTCTGAAGCGTTCATGATCATCATAAGTTAAGTGTTTTTGCAACTATTCTTTTTCCATGTTTTTTTTCAATATTTTGATTACATTCACTCGTCTGATGCGGCAGGGAGGGAGACAGAGAGGGAGGGAGAAAGGAGGGGCTTGCAAAGGGAAGGGTTGAGTAATTTCGTGACATTAGTTACCTTGAATAAAGGTCAGGTGGCGGTGGGCAAAGGTACAAACTCCGGTAGAGGGATGAGGGAGGAAGGGAGAGGGGGAGGTGAAGGAGCTGTGGTGGGATGGAATAGCAAAGTAGGAAGGAGTAGGAGTGCAGGAAGGTTTAAGGAAAAATGTTGTGGAGAAGTTTAATGCTATGAGGATGTAGAGTTAATGTAGGACGGCTAAATAGGAAAATGGGTCATTGGACAATGATCTAGAGGAAACACTCACCTGGATGGAGGCCTTGTTTCCGTCGTCAAGAAGGAACTCCATGCTCTTGGCGCGGGTATCGGGTGGTCGGGCTGGGGTATCCAGCTGGGCCTCCATGGTGGCGGTGGCCTCCAGGTCCAGCAGAGACTTAGCACGGGCTTTGTCTGCTTGTGTAGGGGCGGCGCCAACGGGTGGGATACTCTCCAGGAGGTGCTGCAAATCCCTGTACAGGTCGTCCAAGTTGGTCTCGCGTAGCGTCAGCACTTCCCGAGACGCTCCAGTGTCCAAGTCAGTCTCTAATACGCCTGAGTTCTGACTACGGGCACGGGCGTGAATGCGCTGCGCCCGGCTCTTGTAGCGCTCGTGGATAGCTGCCCTGGCCTTCTGGTGGGTGCTGGAGGCCCCGCGGTGGGCGAGATCGGGGCGTGCTGCGTCACCATCACTGGCCGAGGCTGGACTAGCGGGGTGGGACTCAGCCTGCTGCTGCTGCTGCTCACTCTGGCTCCAGAGATCAATACGTGGCCCTTGCCGGCGCACACTCGCCTCGATTACACTCAGGTCAGGCGTGCTCCGGGCAAGTCGTTCACGTTCCGCTCGGGCACTGGCAGAGAACCTTTCGAACCTTTCCTTCAGATTGTTGGAGGCGTCAAAAGTAGAATTGTATCGGGAGGCGACGATGTGCTGTGATGTCTCGCGTGGTTTGGGTGCTGGGGGAGGAGGCGGGAGCTCCTTGGGCGGAGAGGAACGCTCAGGAGCTGACACCTGTCGCTCCTGTGAGAAGTACTGCCGGCGGGCACTGAGGAGCCGAGCCTTGTGAAACACCTGCTGGTTAGGACGCTGCAGGTGCGGAGGGAGAGGTGGCTTGGATAGGGCAGAACGAGGACTGTGCTGCTGGCCAGTATCTGAGCTGTCTTCACCAGACGTGGCCGAGGTCAATGGGCTCCTGCCCGATCCGTGACTTAAGCCATCAATATCAGCGATGAGAGGCCTGTCAGCGTTCACGATCCTTACAGGAGACCTGGTCACTCGCTCCTCGCGGGCGGGAGCCGACACACGTTGCGCTTCCTGCTTCACAGGCTCACTACTGTTGTCTAAAACACCAGCTCTGTCCTCGCGGGGCAGCGCCGCGGGAGACACTGCTGTGGCAGGATCCGGTTCACCTTTAACCCCACCCTGACCCCCCGCCACCTCCCCCCTCTGCCCGGCATTCACTTGAGCCGGGGGTGGTGGAGGGGAGACTAAAGGCCGGGGAGGAAGCACCCGTACTTTCTTTTCTCGCTTACTGCCCCACGAGAAGAACCTCGGGCTGGAGGGTGCCTTCTTGGCCTTGGTGTCGGGTGAGGACGGCGTGGAGGAGCTACTGTCCATGCCCGGGCTTGACAGTTTGGAGCTTTCAGTGTCTGATGAGCGTGAGGAAAGTGATTGTGGCTTGGGAGGAATCTTGGGCCGTGGGGACTTCGGTGAAGAAATTTTAGGCAGTTTAAACCTCTGCCACAATGGTGTTTGAACCTTAGGTGACTTGTCATCGTTCATTTCTGCATCAGAGGAAGACCCAGCGGGCGTCTGTGATACGCGGCCGTTACTTTTATCACTGTCATGGGGGAGGCCACAAGCTGGTGCGGGGCTGCACTCAGGTGTGTTGTTTGCATCCTGTGAATGGATAGTGGGCAGATAGGAGGGAGGAGGGGAGGGGGTGAGGTCCACACGCTGAGGGGTTGGGCTCTCTGACGTCACCACCAAAACCTTCCTCACGTCGCTCCCTGAACCCTCACCCTCTGGCTCAGCTTCATAGTAACTCTCACGCCAGTTTATTTCTTTCACTGAGGGCGAGAAAGTGACGCCTCTCGAACCTGGTCTGTGCTCAGCACCACCCCTCGGAGTGAGGACCGGGGAGGTATTAGGAGGACGACACCCGTTGTCACTTTTCGCGAGATAGACCTCCACTTCCCCATGCGAACCGTAAGTCTTAGTGTGCACCCTCATCGCCCCTTCTGCCATCTCTGTGGCTACTCCGTCAGGTGTGGCGGGGCTGACACCAGTCTCTCCCGGCAGGCACTGCTCGTTAAGATCACTCGCGGCACGCAACTCAGTGTCAGTAGTGCCGGGCGGGTCATGAGTTGGGCTGCTGCTCCTCCGCCCCGTGTGTACAGGCTGGCACTCATTGGGCAACTGTGCGGGCGTGGAGCTATATTGGTGAGGGAGTGGAGTAGAGACTGGGGGTTGGGTGCAGGGTGGGGCGGGGGCCGGGCGGGACGGCGTGGCGAGGAGTGACGGGGCGGCCTGGGCGGCGGGCCAGGCGCGGAGCACCGTCAGCTCCGGCGTCAGAGAAGAAGCTGGCGGACACTGCTCGCTCCCTGACCCTACAGAGCCCACACACACACCGTTGGTACTCGCCTCACAAGGAGCCTTCTCATTGGCTGGTGCGGCGCGGGCCGCCTGATAGGCCACGCCTCCAGTGCCCGGAAGAGAGGGCGGATGCTGCATCCTCCATTCCTCTCCACGACCCTCACCCGCCGCACCGTAAGAGTTCTCGACCGTTTGTTTACGTTGGGGAGATTTCAGGCCCTCTTGACTGAGGAACTGCTCGGCCAGATCCACGCTTATGGGTTGCGGGCGCCGTCTCCCATGGCGAAGTGCACCGTGCGGTGCCGCCCAAGACCCTTTATTTGCTTCTGCTACTGGCCAGCAGGTGGAATCTTGCCTGGACGCCTCATGGAAACTTTTATGTCTACGAGGTTTTGAGTGTCCCGGGGAAATGACCCTGTGGTTCGTGAAACGTGACCTGAGTTCCTCATCACTTCCTTCTGAGCCAGAAAACGGAAGTGGCCGAGGAGGGAGACGGGAGGTTGTATCTGCCCCACACCTCTGTTGTTGCTGCTGCAGGAGATAATTTGTGTAGCTGGGCTTGTAAGGACGTTGTTGCGTTCTGTAGCTGAAAGAACTGCCGTTCATACCTTCATTCAGCTGGTGGGTGGCTCCGTGTGGCGGCCACCTGTACATGGCACCTTCTTCCTCCTCACTGTCAGAATCAGAGTAGCTGCGCAGGTCACCAAGGGAGCGTGCCCGAGCGATGCGCGCTTGACGGGCGTCCTGACGTTTGGGACGAGAATTGACAGGGGCGTCAGATGGTATGGCAAGAGCCGGGCTTGGGGCAGCCTCAGAGATGGGTGCAAGGGGCGAGGAAGGAGTGAGTCGCACGTCACGGTCCCCGAGTCCACTGTCCTCACTGAGCGTCTCCACGGAGCGTGTGGCACTGCGGCCTTCACTGGACCTCAGTGAATCTGGCACCTCGGGTGAGCTGCCCGCCTGACTGGCCGGCGGAGAGACGTCATCCGAGACCCCTCCAACTTCTCGAGGCCCCGCCCCGCCTCTTTCAAGACCAATTAGATTCAGAATGTCCGAACTCCTGAATGATTTAACTTTTGTTGCTGTGGCGGCAGGCATGCTGGAGATGCGAAGGCTGAGCTCAGCTGCGAAGTGATCCTCCTCGTCGTAGTCACCGTCTGTATTGTCAGTATCTGTGTCACTATCTCCGGATGGCAGGTCAGTCCCACAAGTTACTGCACGAGATGGCTGAGACTTAAGACTGGAGATGTATCCGGCTTCCCTGGAGGAATGTATGTCAGCTGGTTTGGTGTCAGGCACCTCAGGAGTCACCTGTTGACAGACAACACCTCCCACAGCCGTTTTGGTAACTGTGTTTTCCTGCAGCAAGGGAAGCAAT
>JAHFWG010000046.1:1297766-1309528 GCA_020233015.1 Callinectes sapidus | reverse complement strand
GAGAGAGAGAGAGAGACTGACTTATGCCCCTTTTGCCCTAAGTATCAAATGTGTGAGGGCGGAAGTGCTGTCCACATAAACCCTCTCCCTGCCCCCCCATCTTTCCACCGCCACCACCACCACCACCACCCTCATTCATATTGCTACTGTCATCACCACCACCGCATTCACTACCACAACCACAACCACCACCATCACCACCTCAATATGCACAGGAAATGGTTACAACAGCGTTCCTCATTCCACCTTTGCAATCATTGGTAATTAAGCGTCACAATGCCGACAGGTATGGCGTCACCTTGCAAACTCCCAACAGAAGAATCAAAACATACAGACTTGCATATAGACGCACAGAGAAATAGACAAACAATTGAAAAGAGATGAAAACCAAGGCAAATGAGTAGAACGACGAAGATGAAAGAACAGGCCCATAAACAAGCACCAGAACGTGCAAATGAACAAACAAGAAAACAAACATATAAAGAAAAGATAGGCTAGTATTAATTCAACAAACAGATGAACATGATTTGTACTTACAGCCTCCGCCCCAGAATTAGTCATACAGAATTACTAACAACACAAACAATGATTAATAATTTAAACCCGTCATTGAGTTAATCAAGTAGACAAGCGAGAATGTAATTGGCGTTGACGAGTTTGAAGTGACGTCGAATCCAAGTGTCAAACACGTACTGGAGGGGCGGGGGTGTTACGGACGGGAGATGAGGTGTTGAAGAGGGAACGCGGAGGGGAAGAGGCGAAGGACACTCACCATTTTCCTCCTCCTCCTCCTTTTCCTCTTTTTCTCCCTCCCTCAGGCTGGTCACTGCTGTCTTGTTGTCGTCTACGAGTTCTTTTTGTTTTTTGCTTCTTTTATCTCGCGACTTTTCTTTCTTACTTTTTTCCTTGGACGTTTTCGGAGTTGTCTCGCGTGAGAGAGGAGAAAGTGGCGGGCTTGTAGCGTTACTGGGACTCAAAGGTTTGTTCTTTTCATAATGTTTCTCTTTAGGTCTTACGGACTGTTGTTCTGGGTTCTCTTTTGCAACACTAGACTCGAATGTGGGTGTGTGCGGCAGGCGGGGCGGGCGGTCAGTTGGAGGTGTTGGACTTTCGCTTCTCATTTGAGCTGAAATTCGGATCCGTGATTCTGGTGACGTGGACTGAGAAGGTGCCATCACTGAGACTTTGACCAGTATTTCATATGACGTCTCTGTCTCCTCAGCATTGAGAGCTTCCCCGATGGCCTGTGTTATTCTGGAAACGCGATGACCTGAGGGTGACGGTGATCTTGACCTCACTCTACACACTGCAAGGATGTTCTTCAAATCATCCTCATCATCATCACAGCTCAGTCTCCTTCTCTTTGTGGATGGCAACGTGGTTTCATCGTGACGGCAATGTCGTTTTCCCGTGTCAGGAGGAGAAAGAGAATGTCTTGTTTCCTTTCCCTCGTCTCGTGGGCTCTGGCTCGGATCCAGAACCAATTCTAGTTCGTGTCCCCAAGTGACAAACTCGACCGTCTGGCCAGCGCCTTCTCTATGATGGAGGCATTCCGGAGTCACGAAGCTAAAATCTTCAAATGCTGGTTGTTTCTTCTCCTGTCGAGGGGAATAAGGAGGACTTTCACTTGGCGGCGTAAAATATTCCTCCTCTGTTTCTTCAGATGACTGAGATATTGCTCTTTTCCTTCCTTCATCGTACTCCTCCTTTTCCTCATCCTCTTCTTTTTCTTTCTCCTCCTTCTTTTTCTCGTCTTTTTCTGCGCCTGCCGAGGAAGCCGCTGCCTCCTCCAACGGTATATTCATTACTTTGACTGTCGTGGACTTCGGGAGGGGGTCTGTTGAGGGTCCATCCTGTTGCATTATTAGAGGGACACCATGTGGTACGTGCGTGGCCTCGGATGGCTGAGGTGGAGGAGATTCTTTTGGAGTCATGGAGGATGCAGCTTGCCATGGAAAAGGTCTTGTTTGAGTTGTATTGTATGCTGCTTGTGTTGGAGGATGCTTGATTGAGGTTGTATGTGTTGCTGTTTGGGTTGTGGTGGGCTTTGTTTGTGGGAGAGGGGGTTTTGTTTGTGTTGTGTTAGATTTTGCTTGTTGTGGAGGCTTTGTTTGAATTGTTATGGGTTTTGCTTCTGGAAGAGGAGGCTTTGTTTGTCTTATTTCGGGATTTGCTTGCGGGAGAGTTGGCTTTATTTGTGTTGCACTGGGTTTTGTCTGTGTGAAAATTGATGTTAGTGGGGTTGTGTTGGGTTTTGTTTGTGGTACAGGAGGTTTTGTTTGGGATGTGTTGGGTTTTGTTTGTGGAAGAGGAGGTTTTGCTTGGTCTATGTTGGGTTTTGTCTGCGGGAGAGGGTATTTTGTTTGTATTGTGTAAGGTGCAGCATGGGATGGTGGTTTTGTTTGGGTTGTGTTGGATTTTACTTGCGAGAGAGGTTTGGTTTGGGTAATGTCAGGTTTTGCTTTCAAGACAGGTTTTGTTTGCATTGTCTTGGGTATTACTTGAGTTGGAAAAGTTGTGTTGGCTGTTGTTTTTAATGGGGAGGTTACTTTTCCGCTTGTATGAGATATTACTTGTAATGGGAAAGGTTCTTTTGCTGTCGTGTGGGATGGTGCTTGTGATGAAGAATATTCCTTTGGTGTAGTGTGGGGTGCTTCTTGTGATGAAGCAGGATCTTTTGGGATCGTTGATGACGTTGTTTCAGGTGAGGAAGAGATAATATTACCAAAAGTTGAAGAATCTTTCTCCATCTGTTTGGGGAAAACACTTTCTATAGAGGGAGCATCTTGCTGGTGTTTGGCTGCGCTGTGCACCGACGTTTTCTTCACCTGTGTCGAAGAATCGTCTGTAGGCGAACGGTCAGATAAGGCATCTTCCTGAATAGTTTCCCCAATTTTAGCTTGAGTAGAAATGTTATCATGTAATGATGATGAAACCGTCTGTTCCGTTTCTGATTTTAAAGAAATATCTTCTGCTGCAGGGGAAGTATCTTGATCCATTAGTGATGGAACCTTTTCTGGTGGGGAAAAAATGTCTTGCTCCTCCTCAGACACGTAAGGGAACTCTGTTTCTGGTGCAAATGAAATTGTAATCTCTGGAACAATAGAGGATTTCTCAGGTGATAAGGAGGACGTTTCTGATGAAGAAGATATCGATTTCTCTCTTGAAAAAGAAATATGTTCTTGTAAATGGGCTACTATCTCTTCAGGCAAGGAAGCATCCTTCTCCTCAGGCAGATTACCATCATTCTTTCCAAGTAATGACGCAGTCATCTTGATCGTTGTAAGAGCTGCCTTTTCAGGCACAGATGCAACCACTTCTTCAGATCCAAAGGCAATCTCCTTTTCGAGCACAGAGGTAACCTCCTCCTCAGGCACAGAGGCAACCTCCTTCGTGGCCGAAGAAGCAACTTCCTCCTTTGGCAAAGAAGCAACCTCTTCCCTGGGCACAGACACAACCTTCTCCCTGGGCACAGACACAACCTTCTCCTTGGGCACAGAAGCAATCTCCTCCTTGGGCACAGGCGTAACTTCCTCCTTCGACAGAGAGGCAACCTTTTTGCTCACAGAGGTGGCCTCCTCCTTTGGCACAGAGGTAACTTCCTCCCTAGACACAGAGGCAACCTTCTCTGGAACAAGGGCAGCATTCTGTTTAAGTACAGGGGCAACCTCCTTCTCAACCAAGGAGGCAACCGTCTTCTCAGACACAGGGATAACCTCTTTCTCAGGCATAGTGGCAACCTCTTTCTTTGGCAAAGAGGCAGCCGTTTTTTCAAGCACAGAGGCAACTGCCTTCTCAGACACAGAGGCAAGTGTTTTCTTAGGCACAGAAACAACTGCCTTCTCAGATACAGGGATAACTGTCTTCTTAAGCACGGAGGCAACTGTATTCTCAGGGACACAGGCAACCTCCTTCTTGAGCAAAGAGGTAGTAGACTTCTCAGGCACAGATACAACTGTCTTCTCAAGCACAGAGGCAACTGTCTTTTCAGGTGTAGAAGTAAATGTCTTCTCAGGCACAGAGGCAACTGTCTTTTCAGGTGTAGAAGCAAATGTCTTCTCAGGCACAGAAGCAACTTCCTTCTTGGGCACAGAGGTAGCCGACTTCTCAGGCACAGAAACAACTGCCTTCTCAGGCACAGAGACAACTGTCTTTTCAGGTATAGATGCAACTGTTTTCTCAGGCACATAGGCAACTGTCTTCTCAGGCAAAAAGTCAGCTGTCCCCTCAGGCACATAAACAACTGTCTTTTCAAACGCAGAGGTAACCGTCTTATCAGGCACAGCAGAAACCACCTCATCACACACATAAGTAACCGTCTTTTCAGGCACAGAGACAATCGTCTCCTCAGGCACAGAAACAACTGTCTCTTTAGGAACAGAAGCAACCGTTTCTTCAGGTGCAGAAGCAACGGTTTTTTTAGGCGCAGAGGCAACCGTCTTTTCTGGTGAGGATGAATCCATAGTTTTAGGCATGGAAGACGTCGGCTGTTCTAGTGGAAAAGAATTTTCACTTGGTATAAGTGGAGCTTCCTGTTCTTCGTCTGATGTAAGTTGATTTTCTGGTGCAAATGAAATTTGAATTTCTGGTATCAGAGAAACTTGAGGTTCTGATACAGATGGAACGTCCTCTTCAGATGCTGATGAAGATTCCCCATCCTGTGAAGATGATGACGAAGCCTCTTCCTCATCCTCTGATAAAGAATGTTCCTCCTCAGACGAAGAAGAGTCTCCTGACGAGGAAGTCGTCTCCTCTTCTGAAGGCGAAAATTGATCATGGAGTCTGGCATATGACAAAAGCATATCTTGAGCTGGTTCTTCAGCAATCTCTTCCATTCCTGATGGAAGCCGTGCTCTGGAATTTTCAAACACTTGTGCTAGATAAGCATCGGGTACTTGTTGAGCAATAACACTTGATGATAGAATGTCTGGGTTTGAACTGAGGATAACATTACTGCTAGGAAGTTCTGAAAGCTGTGTTAATGACATCTTTGGTGATTGTGTTGTAGTGGAGTCATTGCCGTGGTCAGGAACAGCTTGCTGATGCTGCAGTGGAAACTGGGATGTTGATGTCGATAAACTTCCTGCACTTGAATCTTTTGCTGTAGATGTTTCGAGGAGTATTACAGGAGAGGCAGCGGGTATCTCATCTGAGAAAGACTCAGGTGATGCTGGAGACTCATCACTGATACATGATGAAAACAATTCTGACATCTGATTTTGAGAAGATTCTTCATTTGACTTCGAGGATCGAGGGGATGGCACTGGCTGTTGTGGGAGAGAAGACTGTCGTGGGGGAGGAGGGGGAGGCCGTCGTGGTGGAGGTGGAGGCACTTCGGGAATTTCAATTTTTTCCAGATCCTCTATCAGATGAGATGGAGAAATTTCTGTCATGCACGAAAGAGCTCTACGAGTAGGTGAGAGAGAGGGAGTATTCTCCATATTTGCTGAAGAGGTGTCAAGATCCATATCCGTAGATGAAGATTTTGAAGCTTCGGATGACACGGAGAGATTCCCTTGTGTTTTGGTGCTCTCCAACAGCTTTTGCAGAGGATCAAAACCATCACTTTGGTAAACGTCTGGGGGAGTGGATGGACTAGTAGTCTCTCGCGTTACTGGTAGTGAGTGCTGGAAACTGCATGTTGAAAGAGCTTGTGATGGCTGTGAGGTGTGAAGTATGTCTGATATTTCAGGTGGTGGCTGACGAGGAGGTGGAGGAGGTACTTCAGGAATATCCATTCCATCCAGCTCCTTCAGCTGTTGCAAGGAAGTCACTTGAGGACAAGTCACTGGGAGAACATTAGGAAGTTCTTCGGGATTCTTCTGATTGGGTGTCAGATTTTTCAAGGACTGTAGCTGTGCTGTCTCTGTTGTTTGTCTTGGAGGAGACAGAGAGCCATGGCTTTCGTTGGTTTTTAAGTTTTGTGTCTGTATAGTTTCATAAATGTTATCAGGAGTTACTTCCAGTGTCTGTATTGGACGTGTTTCCTTAGTAACGGCCTGTATAGCCCATGAAGAAGCTGGAGGAGGTTGTCGTGGGGGTGGAGGCGGTACTTCAGGAATCTCTATCTCCTTTATCTTCTTCAGCAGGCCTGACGATAAAGCCTCAGCTTCTTCCCCTTTCAATGTTTCAGAGGTGTAAGAGTGGGACCTCTCAGCTGGTTTTGTTTTCAACTCTGTTGGAGAATCACTTTCAATAATGCTTGAAAGTCCACAGAGTTGGGATGGAGAAGTCTGTGACGTAAGGAGTGGTGGGGGTTGTATTGGGGGTGGTGGAGGTACTTCAGGAATCTCTATTTTCTTCAGTTTCTCGATAATCTTTTCAGGAGTCTCAGCAGAATCTTTCAGGAGTGTGCTTGTGGTGTGTGTTTCAGAATCATCTGATGATTCATTACTTGAATCTTTTATCGGCATTGAAGAGCTTTCATTTACTGGCGAAGAACGTGCATCTGCATTTTCTTGTTCATAAATATCAGCTGCTAACATTTTTTGTGTAGACGATGGAGAAGGTGGAAGATGGCAAGGTGGCGGGGGAGGTACTCCGGGTATCTCCATCTTCTCCAAATCAAATAGCATCTGTGCCAGAGGCACTGAAATGGGGTGTGCTGAAGCATCTTCGTCTATATGAGCTGATGGAGTTTCTGTAAACGAGGATGACAAAGTCTGGGAGACTGAAGTTGGAGGAGGATGTCTAGGAGGAGGTGGAGGAATCTCTGGAATGTGCATTTTTTCCAAATCAGGTAAAAGAACATCTAGCGATTCGCTAAGAATTGAGGAAGGAGTCCCCATGCATTCTATCATGTGTTTGTCTGAGTCTACAGATGAACTTGATTCTTGTTTCTGAGGTGCTGATAGTGGTGATTCAGAGTCGTCATTGGTTGCAAAATGTTCTAGAGAGGATGGCTCAGACTTTTCTGAAGCATCATTCCTGGAGATCAATTTTGAGTCCTTGGTTGAAATCTCATTTTGAACTTCTATCAAATTAGAATCAGGAATGTCTTCGTTTGTGCTGTCTGGACTAGCTGAGGGCGACGCAATTGAGACGATCTGGGGAAATTCTTTTACAGGCTCCTCAGAAGTGTTAGAGTGGCTTACTAAATGTTGTGTTTGAGTAAACTCAAGAGACGCCAAGACCTCAGTTTCTAAGTTGGATGTTGATGCCTTGTCTTTTGGAGGCGGTGGAGGAACTTGTGGAATATGTATCATCTCCAGCTCTTCGTACACAGCAGAAACACGCTCAAAACCTTCTAGGGTTGACTCATCTCTGCTCGATTTCTCTCTCAGCTGTACCACATCCTCTGTTTGTGTAGATTCCGACTCTAAGGAAGTCAAAGATGAATTCAGTGACCTTGGGGGCGTCTCAGGATGTGGAGAGGATGAACCAGTGTATGAAAGGGATCTTCTATGACATGGTGACCGCTCCTCTATAGATGACTCTACACTGGAAGTATGCAATCCCAGATTCGGTGTAAGTGATGCTGCTTTGGGAGGTGGTAGTGGGGGCTTCTGAGAAGGCCGTTTCCTATTCCATGATTTTCCTCGATGCCTTGTTTTCTGTGTTGACTCCATACCAGGATCTTCATCAGCCGTTGGGGGTACAGGGGTGTTCAAAACTACAGTGTTGGACTGGTCGTTTGACTGGGAGGTTATTTTGGACTCACTCTGAGCTATAATATCAGGTAGAGTATTAGATAACACTTCTTGGTTGCCTTTTTCTGTTGTTGTCTCTTGTTTAGGTTCATTTAATGGTTCGGATTTCATATTTTCTATACTGTGTTTGAGTTTTGGGTCTAACTCGTGTTCCGTTACGTTTTCAAATTTTAATTTAGATGTTTCTTCTTGCCCTTTTTCAGAGTCAGATTTAAGGAGATTTAGTTCTGAAGGTTTGTCACTTCCTTCCCCAGATGATTCAGACTTTGCCGAAGATTTAGACTCGGCCTCCTTTTCCAAATAAAACAAGACAGGATTGTCAAGATTGGTCTCCAGATAAGGTTTCACTACTGTCTCCACACCCAAGGAACTCTTATGTTTCCTTTTCTTCTTTTTCAATCCAGAAGCTTTTTTCTTCACTTCTGGTATTTCAGGTGACGCTTCGTCATTTTCCATTGCAGGAGCTTTCATTTTTTCACCTGATACTTCAGTGGACACTTGCTCTTTTATCCCTTTCATATCTAGCTCTGGTAATTCAGGAGAATCTCTCTCTTTTTTTACTTCAGAAGTTTCCACCTTTTCTTTTGGTAGTTCAGATATTTTTTCCTGTTTCCCTTCAGAAATTTGCATCTCTTTTTCAGATACTTCAGAAGACGATTTTTCTTCTCCTTTCATTTCAGAAGCCTGCATCTTTCCTTCTGGTACTTCAGTAGACGTTGTCTCCTTCTCTACCACAACAGGTTCCATCTCTCCTTCTGGTGCATTAGTTGTTTGCTCCATTTCACTTTCAGGAGTTTTCATCTCTCCTGACATCTGAGAATACTCTTGTTCTTCGAGGTTTTCAATTGCCAAATTATCATCAGTCTCTGTCATTGGCAAGTGTGTTGATTCTGTTGTTTCACCGATGTCTGGGGAATCATTGAAGCTCCTGTTATTAACTTTGTCGTCAGCAAAATCTTCTTCATTCCATTCGTCGGAGAGGTCGTCTTCGGAGGAAGAAACGCCCATTGCCTCCACCATGTTGCGATATGAGCTGCGAGACCTGCGGCCATTATTTGCGTCCATGTCATCTAGTTCCTCCGGTGATAAAGAGGCTGTAACACAGTGCTCCATATTTCCTTCCCCTTGTATTGATTGTGTTCTTGCATTTTCTATAGTTGCGTCTTCACCGTCTGGCTCATTTGTGATCGGTTTGTCAATAAAACTATCTTGTTTCCTTAGCTCATGCACGACTCTGGGCCCTCTGATTGGTTCATTCATGACTCTGCCCTCCCTAAGTGAATCATCTGTGACTGAATCTTCTTCAGTTGACTCTACAGGAAGAGGTTGGTCTGTAGTTTGTGTTTTCGCGTGTGAGTCGCTACTATCTTCTTTCTCAATGTTAGATTCCTTTCTTACTACCTCGTCTGGGACTTCATTTCTTATGGCTGGGAGGTTTGTTGTGTTGTCTTTACTTGTTCCTCCTATGGCCTCGTTCTCCATATGTGCCTCCGCTCTTATCTCTCTAAGCGGAGACTCTGGGGAGGAGCTACTGTAACTCCTTTCACTGCTTTTACCACTGGATCGTCTTTGTTGCTTAGAAGGAGAGCGTTGGCGTGTAACAACCTGCTCGGTGTACTGGCGGTGGAAGACAACTTGACTGGTGTTGGGAGTAACATCGACAGCGATCATCCCTGCTTCAGCTCTTCTTCTTACGCTCTCAAAGACATCCCCTTGCTGCCATGACTCCACGACTGCCACCTCACCTGCTGAGCTCTCACTGTTGGCTATAATGTCACGCAGCACTCTTGCCTCATTTTGCATCATGTGGATCTCGTTTTGCAGTTGTTCCAGAGTCACTGGTGTGGCCTCCTTCGCCGCGCCCGGCCCTGTGTCTGGTCTGGCCTTGAGTACGGTGATCTGTGCTTCATCTTCATTCTCAGTGCTCGAGAATTCCTCAGAAATTTCTACCTTTGTTGGTTCAATCGCTGTCTCGACTTCAAGGATAAAGTCAAGTTCCTCCTCTGGTTCCTCGACTTCAAAGTCTATGGGGACTCTCAACCTGGAGGCCGAGTGAGTAGGAAGGAAACTAGTTTCCCTCCACTTTAGTGCCATTGTGCCTAGTTATGACTGCCCTCACTGTTTTCACACCATCATGTTACTTTCCTAGCCTGTCACCATACACACACGACTAAACCTGCTGGAATTTCCGCAATATAAGAAGTTTGGAGCAAATTTCCATCAATTCTGCCTTCAATTTTCAGGTATATAAAAATTTGCACGTTTAAGACACTTTCTCTTTTGATTTATTAGCTTCTTATTGTATTTTGCAATAGTAATTCACAACAGTACCCAGCAGCACTATACATAGTCACACATCTGACCGGCGCCCGCCACTCGCCCTTCCTTTCACTCGCAATTGAAACGGCGAACTTTTTCCGGAGCTTCACCTGTCATTGCTCTCGTATTTTACACTCAGACAAACGATTCATGTCTTCCTGTTTCTCACGATTTCTTAACATGCGACCGTGAGCTCACAGGTCGTCTCTCTCAGTGGAGTCACGACACTCTATAAATTTTCACGATCAGCGGCAGGAGCAGCAGGACGCCCTGCCGGCCGCTGCCTTAACAGTGGTGGCGACTCGTTTGTTGCATAAAACTGAGGGAGGCGTTGCCCTACTGATCTTTACACCACTGCTTGAGTTGTCCATTGGCTGATCCAGCAGCCGACGTTCTCCGAAGACCCACACTTTCTCCTCTGCCCTGTACACGAGCCTGCCTCTCGCAATACTCAAATGCCAACACGCAGCCCTCATATAACAGTTTGTCTGTCAGCTGATGGGGTAAAAGGTCATATATAGAACTGGTTCTAGTTCACCAAGGACAAGATTGCAGCGTTGGTATGTCCGTGACAGAAAACCGGATAGTTTGGTGGGAGGAAACACCCAAATTTCAGCCTTTGCTACATTTTTCACTACATTCACTCACAGAAACTCCTGGACGTGAAAATTCTAGTTTGATTTTCAATTATTGTGAATATCTGTGTCTGCCATTACTTGCACGCGCCACAATTATTATCTTTTTTTGTAGAAATTCTGAAATTTACACATGTTTCTCATTCTGCACTCTGGTAATCTTTAGTGTTTTTTTTTCAAGCTTTTGTTTAATATTATCAAGCCTTCAATCACAAGAGATGTCACACGTTCACTCGGCAGCACAACCAGTACATCCAGCTCTGGCAGGAACACCTGTGGACACTGATGCACTGCCTTAGCCAGCCAGGGAGGATGTGTGTGTTAAGTATGTCCGAGACGGCGTAGGTTTGTCGATTACTATGGAGGCTCACGTCACCCTGCCCCGCCTGGCATGACAAGGGCTTATCTACCTGGCGTTCGATTCCTTTTCCCTCGACTTGTTGCGACTCTCCCTGGCCGCCATCGAGGTCAGGGGGAGGCGGGAGGGAGAGAAAGGATGTCTGGTGGTACAGGCGGTGATGATGCTGAGGAGAGCGGTCATAAAGGTACTGGTGTTTTGATAGTGGTAGTGATGGTGGTGGTGGCGATGGTAGTGCTGTTAGGAGAAAATATCTCAGGAAGTATCGTAGCTAGTGATCGAGTGTTATTTTATCTTATCGTTATATTGTGTTATCATTAGAATTCCTGCCTGATAAGAAGCAACGCCACTACCTTCACCGTCATGGATATCTTTATACACCACCACCACCAATACCATCACCATTACTATTACGACTGTTACCATTACAACCATCACCACCACAATCATCATTATGACTATTATAACCACTATCATTACCATTACTATCACCACCACCAGTACTACTATCACTATAACAATCACCATCACCACCACACTAATATTGCCATCATCACACAACCACAACCACCACCACTATCATGCTACCACTGCATAACATTAACACGAATATGTCAACCAGAACGATATAGTATTCAAATCACCCCCTCACACACACACACAGAGCACGACCACCACCACTAGATATCTCTACCACTACCATCATCATCACCACCACCACCACCACCACAACACCATCAAATTAATATCTTTACTTTCATGATTAAACTAATATATATATATATATATATATATATATAT
>JAHFWG010000046.1:1259213-1269213 GCA_020233015.1 Callinectes sapidus | reverse complement strand
TAAACGACTGAAATACCGAACCATCACGAGACTCCATCATTTTCCCCTTAGAACCCCCGTGTGTGTGTGTGTGTGTGTGTGTGTGTGATATAGGAGTCAGCTAGACCGACCCGCAAGAGAACCATCGCGCCAGTTCGGAGCTGGGGAAACGCTTTGGCCTAAGGGTGCTTACACACCAAGAGCGAAGCGGCGATAAATGTTTTTTGGTATTCCTATGCAGAAACGCTTTGCCGTTCACACTGCAAGCGAAGCGAAGCGAGCGGAGCGGAGCGTTCCGCTCCAGATATAAGGTCGGATTTATCGACGCTAGCGGCAGACCAAATTGTTAAGTTATCCATGAACCTTGTCTGTAGAAACTGTTATAGAAAATGATAATTTTGGGGTAACTGTTATATAAAATGATAATTTGGGGGTAACTGTTATAGAAAATTATAATTTTTTTAATAATTTGATTTTTTTGTATAAAAATGGAAGGAAAAAAGTATAATATGGATATAAAAATGGAGGAAAAAACGTTTAATATGGATCTGTGATCTTTGTAGAATGGTTTTATACTTATTATATGTTTGATAGATATGCATGAAATGGATCACATGTTTGAAACGACGCTGCGGTTGGGATATAAACAAACCGATTCCAGATACAAATGTTGCTTCACTGGGTGAACATGGCCAAGAAGATGAGTTCCAAGGTAAGTTTGCTTATTTGCGATGAAAATTAAGGAAACTTTCTTGTTCGGGATTTGAAATGTAGGTTGATAGCTAGTAAATAAATTGATTTAAAATGAAAGAGAAGATGTAGCTATTAGAATTATTGGATCTGTCAGCTGGGTATGATAGAGTGCGTAGGAAATCTCGTCACCTAACAAAATAAATTTAAAAATATATTTCATTTTCTTGTTTTTGTGAATTATACAAAAACGGGTCTGATTTCAGCATTCGAATTTTACCCACTGTATTATATTCCAGTTTTGTGCGCCACAGTAATAAAAACAATATCAATGATGGTAAGGTAAGGGAATGCCGCCAGAGTTCGCAATTTTTATTTTAATCACCTTTCCAGATACCCATGGAGGATTTCATCGGGCTTTTGCCTGCACGACCTGCACTCTGGCAAAAAACCCATCCACATTTTCAGAATCGAGATGTCCACGAGGCCCAGTTGCGTGAAATGGCTGATGCTTTACAAGCTACTGGTGAGTAGAACTTAAATTATTTGACCTGTATTAAATAACTATGATTTGTACGTTTACTACTGATCTAGAAGGATAACAAAAAAATAATTTCCTTTGTTAATTTACAGAAAAATAACATTTGCAGTACATAGTATTCTTTCACAATATTGGAGTTTATATAAAAGAAGATTTTAATTTAGATAACACTAAGTGACCTACTACATCAATATAGTGGTACATTTCAATTTTTGTCTGACATAAATGAGGAAATCCTGGCTCTAAGTATTATTACCAATTATAATCTGGATGATGATAATACAATGACATACATAGTTGATAAGCAGCTGCATATCTTGAAAGAAAAAAACATACCTAGCATTGCAAATAATCGAGTCTTACAATGTTATATATTTTAACATAATGTAACTGTTTCCTACGTAACATACAAGTCCAATAACCTGCCTAGATTGTCACTTGCCCTATCAGCTTTACTGCACTTTATCAGCTTGCCATGGAACTGCACCTATTCCTGTTACATAATTCTTAAGCTGATCACGAATCCATGAGGGATAGGCTGCTGGTCTTCCGCGATAATGCGTTTCCTGATTATCAGCGTGGGTCCCATTCCAATCTTCATAATCTTTAATATCGATTTTTTTCCAGAGTCATAACAAAGTTATGGAGAATAATTGTCGATAGTGTAATTTCCGTTGCAGTATCAACTGCTACTTCCATAGCTGTGCGAAGTACACGCCATTTTCCTGCCAAAACTCCGAAAGCACTTTCTACGCAATGGCGGCAACGCGAATGTCTGTAGTTGAATACTCTCTTTTCATATGACATGTCAGCGTTATAAGGGGTGATGAGATCTTTTTGTAGCGGACTGAATTTTTTTTTTTTTTTTTTTTTTCGTGATAGCATTTGGGGTGATATGAGCAGTAATTACTAAATGTGAAATTAAAAAAATATGAAATGCAATGAAAAAAACATGAGAGCCTGAGATAAAGTTTGGAATTTACCAGACCTAACCTAATCTGGACCAAGTTAGACTACCGGCACCTAACAAACTAGTCAACAAAAGATAAAACAGTAGGCTACACCGTACCTGTTGTATGCTACCTGTGCCTCAGTCCTAGGTTCGAGATAGGGGGTCAGCAGCCAAGGTTGGCATGGGTAGCCACTGTCTCCTATTAGGTGGCAGCTACCGGGAACACTTCCATTTTCAAATCCCCGTTTGAGGCCACATTCATTCCATATTCTAGAGTCGTGAACTGACCCAGGCCACTTCGATACTACATCTAATATTCTGTACCGGGCATCGAACACTACTTGTATGTTGAGGCTGTGATAATTCTTCCGATTGATGTACTCTGCCTCATTTTTTTTTTTTTTTTTTTTTTTTTTTTATGTAGAAGGGAGGCGGCCAAGGGCAACAAAAATAAGACAAAATAGCCCACTCTAGTGCCGGTCCCTGGAAAGTCAATAATCAGTAGCCAAAAGAAGAATGGGATAAGTGTCTTGATACCTCTCTCTTGAAACAGTTCAAGTCATAGGCAGGTGGAAATACAGAGGCAGGGATAGAGTTCCCTGGGAGCAACAATCCTAATGTGGGTACCATCTATAGCTCCAACCACTCCTGGAAAATTTGCAATCTCCCTAAATTTAGCTTGTCTCTGGCGAATTTCATCTTGCAATTGTGGGAATTTGATACAACGTGCGATAAAGGGTGCAGGTGGTGCCGTTAATGCATCAAGTGTCTGTGTTATCACTTTGCTAACTGATTGTTGTGTCATTCATATGTCATCACCACTGCACAGTTGCATTTTTCCAGTGACCAAATATCTCAGTGTCGTTATTACTTTCAATTCAGCCGGAATGGCTTGACTTCTTCCCGTTGGTGGTGTAATGGGATCTCGCACAAAGTCAGTCATTAATAATATTGCTGCACGGTCCAATCTGTATCTTTTTACTAATTCTGCATCGTTATATATGTTTAAAATGTCCTTCCGCTCACTGTAGACTCTTCGCCTCCTAATTCTCCCTTGAATCTGTTCTGCCATCTTCTTGCTGTTAGTAAACAGTAAACACAAACGTTGTCTGGTAATGCACCGGAATTGGCGTCCTCTGTTCTACAGCACTTAAGTGTCCTCATGGAGGTATCTTAACTTTTGTCGTCTGCTAAGTGCACTTCGAGAATACTTAGTGTAGATTTGAGTATTTGGTCCCGACTTAAGTGCAACTATTGAAAATATCGTCTGCTAAGTGCACTTAGGAGAACTAAGTATTTTCGTATGTACGGGCCCGGGTGCCTTTCCACCCCTCAACTTTGCCACAGCCTCTTTGACATCGTCAATGGGTGGATCAGCATCTACCGCCTGCAACCCTGCAGTCCGGAGCTGTCCGCTTTAAGAATCCACCGTGAACAGCTGCTCAAAGTACTTGCCCAACGAGCCATCTGCTGATGCACTGCTTTAAAGCGCATGCCCAAATATCAACCTTCACTTATTTGATCACAGCTAACAATTTACTTTAACCTTACCTAAATATTAGAATCAATACCATAAGGGTGACCCACCCATTCTCACTTGTGGGGCCCGTGGGGATGACGTTAGGCTAGGCAAGAATCATTTTCGAAGTAGGCTACACGCCATACTGCATTATGGAATGATATTTTGGTGGTCAGATTGTCTCAAATTATTTATATCTTCTTGGCAAATATTAGTTATACCGAATATTATGATCATCTTACTGATTTGAGTGCATACATTGTATATGAGGGAAAAAAAAAAAAAAAGTAACCCATGACACCGATGCCGCAGTGTGGCGGAGGGGAGGGAAGGAGCAGGAACAGGGCGAGCGGTTCCCCCAACACACAATTTCCACCTTAATTTCTAACGATACAAAGCAAAACATGAAACATTTATATGAAATACTTTAAATTTGGAATAACCTAAAATATTCTATCCTTAAAGTACAGTACTGTATGTACCTTAACTCACGGAACACACTGTATATTGTAACAGCAGGTCTGGGCGAAGACAGGGCCAGAGCGGATTCCCGTTTAGTGTGGGAGCACAGTTGCACTGCCCGCAGAAGCGTTCTGTGGGAGCTCCACAGCTTTGCCACCTCTACAGATTAATCATGAGATCTACAGATTTTGTGTCTCATTTCAGATGGTCAGATTTTAGTAGATAATTGTGCTTTATCTACAGATTTTTAGACTCCAAGTTAAATTAAAGTATATTATTGTACCCATAGAAAATTTGTCACCCATAGAAAAAAAAAAAACATCAGTTATAATTTTGGTGCTTATTATTAGACATTTTGATTAAAGGAATTAAAAAGGATCAATAGAAAAAATATGTCAGCAGTGTTATTCCTTTTCATAGAAGTGTGCCGTTGCAAAAGCGTAACCTGAAGCAAAACAATGTAGATAGAACTAGCTGTACTTCCTGAACCTGAGCATGGAGCTTTGATTTGTTGTTCTACTTAATTGTGATCATCACACTAGTGACTACTCAACAGCTACCGTAAAAGGTTTGCATTGCCAATGATTTAATCTTGAACGTAATGCATATTGTGCTAAAAGTAACTTTGCCTGGTCAAATCATGCCATAAATATAGTGCTTGCTACTGCCTGATTGCGGGTGGGTGAAGCGACGCGCCCCAGGGCGTATGCTCCTGATTGATGATGATACTGCCTGATTATTGATTTGATACTTGAAACTACGGTAAAATTGCAGTTTCAACTAATATCCCAGATCTCTACCTACACCACTCCTACCCCTCAAGCAAGCTTGGGGGGCTGTGGGGAACCGGGTTTTTGGCTAATATTGAGATAACATTAGGCTCCTCGCCCGAAGTTAATATTTACATATCAAATACTACTAATGTTATATAATATCATGGTGTATTATTTTCGTTTCACATTAATATAACCACAAGAAACACAAGGGAAATCACGGACTCACCTAACCTAACGAACCAACCTAACCTAACTGTACCCGCATAATGATTTTCTAAAAAAAAAAAAAAAAAAAAAAAAAAAAAAAAAAAAAAAAAAAAAAAAAAAATTCGCCTTCGATTTTTCAAACTTAGAATCGTTTCCGGAAGTTGATATATAGTGCATGATACTATACAACATTAATAGTATTTGATATGTAAATATTAACTTCGGGCGAGGAGGCTAATGTTATCTCAATGTTATCCATTGATAACAATAAATGATGTTATTAAAGCATAATGTCTTTAATATAACCATTAATATAACTACTATAGCGCTAAAATACGAAACTGATGCTAATGTCAACTGCATACCATTAGCCTTACAGTGTCGCCAACATATGGACTGTTCACTATGTGTACAGTGGCTGCCGGGGCAGTGCACTGCTGCATAGTCTACCTGGATTTTTACCTGTGTTGTGTAAGAAATGTGTCACAGAAATTATCTTTTTTTTTTTTTTTTTGTAGGTGTCAGGTGACATCATGGAAGACAGTGGCACAGAAGGATACAATTCTCAAGATGAAAAGAGAACGGGTAGTAGTAAAAAGAGAAGATACTCACAAAAATATAGTAAAGACTTTGAGAGTGATCCCTTACTTAAGGGATGGATAAAACAGAGTTCAAAGAGAGAGGAATATGCATACTGTAGTGCTTGTGATGTACACCTTAAACTGACAGAAGGAAAAACAGACCTGAAACGACATAGTGAAAACAGGAAACACATATGTAACTCAAAGGCAGTAAAAGGTCAGAGCTCTTTATCAAACTTACTGGTGTCTAAAAAAGATAATGATGTCAAAGAAGGTGAATTAAGATTAGCAGGATTTATAGCAGAACGTGATTTACCTATGTCAATTGCAGACCATCTCCCCAAGTTAATGAAAAGTGTATGCAAAGATTCCAAAACTGCAGAACAAATTAAGTGTGGGCGAACTAAAGTTACTGGAATGTTAACTAATGTAACTGGCCAGGAATCACATGAACAGCTACTTAAACTTTTGAGAAAACAAAAATTTTCATTAATAGTGGATAAATCGACTGATAAAGGTTGTATTAAACACCTTTGTTTGGTTGCAAGAGTCATTGATGTTGATTCAGTTAGAGACTTTTTTCTTACTCTTTTCTTGAAAGATGTCACGGCTCAAACACTTTATAATAATGTAGTAAATTTTTTCAGTGAAAATGATATACCTTATAAAGAAAACCTAATTGGCTTCGCTGCGGATGGGGCCAACTCCATGCTAGGGGCACATAAATCTTTATCAGCCCTACTAAAGGCTGATGCCCCACATTTATTCATAATGAAGTGCATCTGCCATTCATTCGCTCTCTGTGCTTCTAATGCCTGTCTCAAGCTCCCTAGATCCGTTGAAGATCTAGCTAGAGACATTTATAGTTATTTTAACTGCAGTCCCAAGAGGATGGGTGAATTGGAAGAATTTCAAGTGTTCACTATTGTTAAGCCCCACAAAATACCACATCCTTGTCAAACCAGATGGCTTTCACTACACTCAGTAGTCAGTCGCTTGCTAGAACAATATGAGGCACTTAAGCTGTATTTCATAGATGCAGTAACGGCTGATAAACTTATTGCCACAATCTTACAAAGACTGTCTAACCCCTTCACAAGACTCTACTACCTGTTTCTTGATTTTGTTTTGCCAATATTCAACAATGTAAATAAACTGATGCAGTCAGAGTGTACCCAAGTTCATGTCCTCTATGATTCAGTGTCATGTGCTTTATTGACAGTATTGAACTGTTACATGAGAGAAAGCTATCTTTCAAAAACCCCACTTAAGCAAATACAATATAGGGATCCAAGTAATTTCAAGCCCCTTGAAGAGATGTATCTGGGTGTCAAAGTAGGCATTGAGCTAAGGTCACACCGGTATGACAGGCAAGAGGAAAATAACTTTCGTAGAAGTTGTTTGGATTTCTTAATTGAAGGTGCTTCACAGATTTACAAAAGATTTTCATTTGAATCTGAACATCTAGAGTCTTTGAAAGCTTTAAATCCAAAGGAGGTATTTGCAAAGGAAATCCCATCACTGGTTAGCTTGTTGCAAGTACATAGCCACATTGCTACTGACATACAAGCAATAGACACTGAATGGAGACTTCTCAGTAATTCTCTTGGGACTTTGGTTAACATTAATTCCACCATGAAACCTGTGGAGTTTTGGAGCAAAGTAGGCAAAGCAGAACTAATGGACAACACGCCAGTGTTCCCAAACCTTTCACACTTCATGATTACCCTTCTCTGTTTACCACATTCTAGTGCTTCAGTAGAGAGGATATTTTCTGCTATCAACAGAATGAAAACAAAATCACGAAGCAGACTATCAACACAGTCTTTGATAGGTTTGCTCCAAACTAGGCAGCTGTTCAGAGAGGTATCTAGCTGTGACTTCCAGATTACAAAGTCTTTAAATGGAAGGCACAGTAACTGGAAATAAATGTTCAAAAAGTGAGGAAGTGTGATACTAAATGAATTTTTTCATATGCAGGCCTACGAAACTTTAGTGTCCAGTATGTAGTTTATATGAGGAATATGAGTATATATGAGGAATTAAATTTATTTTATATAATCTTACAATTCTTGCATTGTCTTGTTCATGCAACTTGTTATGACATTTTTCAATGTACTGTATTTTGCTGCTTGTCTTTGGGGGTGTTGTGAATGATCTTTGCGAAGCTTATGATGTGTATATGGATGATGTGGAATAATAATTTTCTTTTACATAATCTTACTACTCTTCCATTGTCTTGTTCATGCAACATGTTATGTAATTTTCACTGTACTGCGTTTTTCTGCTTGTCTTTGGTGATGGGAAAAATGATCTTTGGGGAGCTAATATCAAATAATCCATCATATCATTCTTTTAAGTTGTGTAGGCTAGTAGACATGACATGAAAATATGTTGGGGACATCTACAGATTTCTACAGATTTTTTGGATACCCATCCACATATTTCTCCAAATATTTGGTGGCAATACTGAGCGTTCAGTTAGGAAAGAGAATGCAGTCGGGAAGGGTGTCTGTCACTCTTGCTCCCCGATCAGACCCGTTTTGTGCCTGTTCTGTGGCTTGGCTATAGAATGGGGTGTAGGGCTATTGAACGAGCTAATTAACGTAAAGAGGAATATTTTAATGGTTTACCAGGAAGCCCCTGCCGTATTAGATGAAAGCCAAGCTCAGTTTTGAATATATGCTAGGCCGTTAGAAATGGCCTCATGTCCCCTGACTTACTCCCTCACTCACGACAGGATTTGGAGGCTGACCGGGGATATAAGTACAACACTATCATCTACCTCAAGGGTGCTATGTTTTGGGGAATGTTTTTGCTGGTGTATGTGTATTTGAATTATTTTATATACTGCATCTAAAAGCTCCTCCACTCTGGGATTGGGTAGGTGGTGGGTCATGGAACATTCGTCTCGACTTCCATATAATGTAGGTTTCAAGTTAATTTTAAGATAATATGGGACATCAGAAATCAACAAAAGAGAAAAGTTCCAGCAAGCTATACAAATAATGGTGAAATTGTTGTCAAGTTAAAATACTGAAATCGGAAACACCACTGATACAACTCGCTTATTTCTTAGATTATTGGCCAGTATTCAAGGGTTCTGTAAATATTCATATATAATGTAAAACTATTACAATAAGGATTTTTACAATCCAGTTTCCATATTAGTACTATTCCACCATTACCACTGTTATTATTACCAGCTACTCCAAAGTTATTACTTTTCTGGACTAATGATGCCATTACAATAATTGTAATGAATATCTGCTCAAAATTGCTAGTGTATTTTGATTTGGCTATATTGCTGCTACTCTTCCTCCTCCTCCTCCTCCTACTACTACTACTATTCCAGTTACTTTTGTTCTCTGCATATCTGGAGGGGCATAGTTATCCTTATTTACGTCTAATTTGTATTATTTACTGTATTTAATAATTCTAGTGTATGTACTGTATTAAGTTCTTCTTAGCCTTTATACTGGACATGGAAAATCTATATAATTCTCTATATGATCGTCAATTTTCTCATAAAGCTTAAAATATGTTCGAAAAATTTCAGGTCAGCGATATATTAATTCATTTTCTTGAATTTTTAATTTCTAGGACTACATAACAGCTATAGAGTGAATTTGTTGTAACAACTACCTTAATATTATACACATTGATATTTGATCACATGTTGAAATATTTTTTTGTCTGCTAAAATCACCAGATATAATTGCTTTTGCTGAGACTTGGCTTCAAGAACACAACAAACATCTTTATTCATTGGAAGGTTATAATTCATATCACTTAGTAAGAACTGAAAGATAACACGGGGATGACCATCTTAATTAATAATATGCCAAAGACAGTTATTGAAATAGTTTTGTTACATTTATGAATATATTGAAATTTGCTTTTTTAAATCAACATTGGGCACTTCAAATTTAATTTGTTATTTAAAGGCCTAATTTTAAGCATGTAGGTGTCTGTAAGGGCGAACCACTACCTCAAGACAGAGGTAACGAGCGAGTCCGGTTTCCGACAGGAGGACTCTTTCAGCCACTCGTTCGCCACTTCCTCTTTCATTCGTTCATCCTCAACCGCTCGTTCAACTCCTCGTTTCGAACCACCACGTACGTGTAAGAGGATCACGAGAGCCACGCGGCCGAGGCTATATATATAGGACACCACCCTCCAGTCAGCAGAGCGATCAAGACGAGGCTAGTGGAAAGACTTCTCCTGTCACTTGCTGTTCCCCTGCCGGAGAGGAAGGTCCTGAGCTGCCTACCTTCCACTGTTACCTACCCT
>JAHFWG010000046.1:1246576-1259003 GCA_020233015.1 Callinectes sapidus | reverse complement strand
AAACAAGCCTTTCGAATGATCAAATTAAAGGATGAAGTAGACCAAAATAGATTTTGTTTCTTTTGGAAGAGAGGAAATAAGTTAGTAACTTACAGGTTCAAGACTATAGTTTTTGGATTTACATCTTCTCCTTTCATGTTACATTATGTAATGAGACACCATGCTAATACCTTTCCTGATGGCAAATTGAGTAAAATTTGGCTAATAATTTTTATGTGGACAATTTGATTGTGACAGGAAATGAAACTAATGAAATGCAAGAGTTGTATCATCTGGCATATGAGAGAATGAAAGCAAGTGGATTTACCTTGAGATCTTGGAATTCTAATTCAACTGAATTGAGAACCCAAATGGCTAATGATGGAAGGTTAGTAGAACATACTAGTGAGGAAGAGAAGGTTCTAGGATATAGATATAATGTCCAGCAAGATTCAATGAACATTGCTCTTTGTAAAATAGATCCTGAAGCAAATACTAAAAGAAAAATCCTATCTCAAACATCCAAATTATTATATCCCTTAAATTTCACTCTTTCTGTGACCATAAGAGGTAAACTTTTGATGAGAAATATATGGAAGTTAGAAAAAGGTTGGGATGACACCCTGCCTGAGGAAATTTGCAGTGAAATGAAAAAATTAAGTAGAGATTTAGAAATGCTGTCTGAAGTGACTTTCCCAAGACAAGCCTTAAATTAACAGAATTCATATGGGCTACATATATTTTGTGATAGTTCTGCTGAAGCATATGGGTTTGTGGCCTATGCTTTAGATGGAGAGGGTAAAAGCACATACCTACATTCTAAGTCAAAAGTAGCTCCACTAAGTAAAGGAAAGGAACATAGTATTCCTACACTAGAACTTATGGCAGTAATATTAGCCTTAAAATGTTTACCTCCTATTTTAGAGGCTTATAATAACATTCAAATTCAGTTCGTTAATATTTGTGTGGATGCTCAGGTGGTGTTAAACTGGCTTTTGACCAAGGACACTAAAGTAACATCTAAATTCCTAAAAAACAGAGTGTCGGAAGCTGAAGGACTGAAGTCTGAAATAAATAAGAAATTCAAAATGCCTGTAGCATACCACTATGTAAACACTGAACATAACCCTGCAGACTTAATTACCAAGGGTTTGACCTATAGCAAATATTTAGAAAAAATAAAGTTCTGGCTGGAAGGACCTCACTGGTTGACTAATGATTACCAACTGTGGCCTCAATATCCTCTGTTGAGCATAGCACCTTCCCTAAAGAGTAAAATATGCACTGCTTGTACCTCTCAAACTCCTAAAATAAATACAGGACTACTTAATATAAATAAATATTCATCTTATGAGGACTTGTTGAAGTGCACCACCTACCTATTTAAATTTCTAAGTAAAATAAAGGATTGTAACCCAAAAAAGAAGGCCTTAGAATACTGGGTTAAGGTTGCTCAGACAGAATTCTATCAAGATGAATTAAAATTTTTGCAGAACCCAAGTCATGAAAATGAAAGAAATATCCCACTTCTGGTATCTAACCTTAACTTATTCCTTGATGACAGAGGCATTATAAGATCCAGAGGTAGAATTAGCAAATGCCAATAGTTTAAATATGAAATACACCATCCTGTGTTACTCCCTAAGGATCACAGGTTAACTAAACTCATAATAAATGATTGTCATAATAAAATGCAGCATTTAGGCATAGGAACTACATTGAATTCTTTACGGGAACAAGGGTACTGGATACCCAAGGGTAGAATGGCTGTGAAGCAGGTATTGAGCACATGCCATATATGTAAGAAGTACAATGCCTTAGCATTTAAATATCCCAAATTTACAGACATGCCCAAGCATCAAATGAACCTGGTTATACCTTTTCAGCATGTCGGGGTGGATTATACAGGCCATTTTTGGGTCAGATATGAAAATAGTGGTCACTCGGTTAAGGTTTATGTCCTGATTTTCACATGCCTTAACATTAGAGCTGTCCACTTCGAATTATTACCCGACATGTCCACTAAGAATTTTTTGTTAGCTTTCCATAGATTTTGCAACCGCTACTCTATTCCACATTACTTGTACAGTGATAATGCCAAAGCTTTTCTGAAGAGTGGCAATATATTAGAAAGTTCCCTTCAGTCCAAAGAAGTACAGGAAGAGCTGGAAAAGATTAATATCAAGCATGTAAAAATTCCCTTGTACTCTGCATGGATTAGTGCTGCATGGAAAAGATTAATAAGGGTGCTTAAGACCTGTCTGTATAAGGTAGTAGGAAGGGCTAAGTTAACATATTTTGAGATGTTGACTTCTCTATCTAACATCCAACGAGCCATAAATTCTAGACCTTTAACATACCGGTCCAGTTCTGAGAGCTTGGAGTTCATAACACCTAACTCCTTCCTGAAACTTCATGGGGACTCATCTCTGGTACTGAGTGGGGGCAATGGTGAAATATGGGTGGACGACAAAAGCCAGCCCTCCTTAGAAAAGAGCATAGAAGAACAAGAACTAGTCCTTGAAAGTTTTAAAAAATTGTGGTATGAAAGTTATCTCCTCAGCCTGAGAGAACACAGTAGAAACCTATACCAGTGCTCTTGGAAAAATAAAATTAAAGAAGGGGATATCGTACTAATAAGATCATTAAATAAACCCAGACCCTTCTGGTTAATGGGCAGAGTATTGCAAACAATGAAAGGGCTTGATGGCAAAATAAGAATAGTTCAACTTAAACAAAGTAATGGTGCAGTAGAATTTCACTCAATATGTAATCTCTATCCCCTTGAACTTACCATAACTCCTGCTGGTAGAGATTCAAATAGGGCCAAAGAAGACACCCCTAATGATGTAACCCCAGTCCGGAACGGCGGTGACAATCTCAGGGGGGCCAGGCCAAAAAGGAAGGCTACTGATAGATTTAATAAGATGCTTAGGGATGATTTAGAGGACTTGTAAATATGATGCTTAGGGATGATTTAGAGTACTTGTAAATATAAATTTCTGCTACACCCATGAAGGTGAGGACTTCTATGATTTAAGTTCAAGTGTTAGTAAAAAATGCTACACCTTCACTGAAGGTGAGGATGTTAGCAAAAAATGCTACACCTTCACTAAAGGTGATGCAATTAATAGTATTAAGGTATTAGCTTAAGGTGGGGATAAGGTTTAAATTTAAGACTAGGTTAAGGTGAGATTAAGTAGGTTAGGATAAAATGCTACACCTTTCCTAAAGGTGAGGATTTTGGTAGGGGCATGACTATTTGGATGAGATGAGCAGCGATCTCAACCTCCCCGAGTTGCATTTCTATCTTTTTCTCTCTCTCTCTTACTACAGTAAATCCCCATTTCATCTCTTCATTTAAAATAAATAAACAGATAAATTGACCTCCAGAGTAGTTACCTAATTGCGATTTGGGGAATCACAATCTCCTCTGGGGAATATGTTAGGAATTTAACTAGGAAAAAATAAAACCAGTATAATTCTTGTAAATAAAACAAGTATAATACTTACAAATAAGAATATATACGAATAAATATATTTAATAATAAATAAATAAATAGTAATGTTTCCTTAATAAATGAGACATGTAAAATCAAATAGCTAATTAAGTAGTTGAAGTTTACGGGAATATAAGACAGAGGGCGTTGGTGGCGCGGTATATAAATTACGACCGGCGTTCCTCACGTTAGTCTCTTGTCAGTTTCACGTCCGTGACCAGTTAGTTTACCTCCACTACACTACCTTACTGCTACGAATTACTACATTCGGGCCATTCAAGAGAATTTTTTGCCTTGAAACCTCCAACTTCTGCTACCTGAGCTAAGTAGTATTATATTTTAGATCATAGATGTGCTAGGCAATTGCAACAATTTTGAGCCGTAAGTATTTCTGTGGTTGAAATAAGTGCTGCTTGGCTGGTTATGGCAGCCCTGTAACCACTGTCAAGTGCAGGTGAGGGTGGTTTCTTCTTTTATGATTCTCTTGGGTGCTCAATTATTGTGAAGGGTCACTGCTATTTTTACTTTTTCACAATAATATATATATATATATATATATATATATATATATATATATATATATATATATATATATATATATATATATATATATATATGTGTGTGTGTGTGTGTGTGTGTGTGTGTGTGTGTGTGTGTGTGTGTATCTTGTTTACATTGGCGCACCACCTGTGCGAGAATAATAATCAGTTGCCGATAAGGTTAACAGAAACTTTGGCATCGGTAAATACTTTATGTTAAGCTAGCTAATCATAGCCTTCTCAGGTAACCTCATTATAATTAATGCTATGTGACAAGGTGGTAATTAGAATTACCATCGAAGCTTATCAGATTATGGCTCCAAATTGTCACAAATAGGAAGCAATGAATATTCCTGTTATTTGGAGCTCAGTTATACCTGGAATTGTGCATATATATATATATATATATATATATATATATATATATATATATATATATATATATATATATATATATATATATATATATATATATATATATATATATTGTACGCATGTGTGATTGTGTAACTGCTGTTGTTTGGGTTGCATAAAGAAATTCATGTGAGACATCTGTTGGCCACTCACCGAAATAAGGCATATAAGTGAAAGAAAACGTACCTAAATTATATATTTTGGAGGTAATTTTGGACCCCACGTAAATCTGAAAACACGTAAAACGAACAAGTGTAAAATGAGAGGTACCTGTATATGTATATATGTATATCGGTGCCCTCATTCAATTATGTTATTATCAGCAAAATTGACTGATTTTAATCTGCACAATTCCAATTATAACTGAGCTCCAAATGACAGGAATATTCATTATTTACTTTTCGTGATGAGTACTAATTGTCACACATTTATTGCTTGAGCCTTACTGGACACTTGGGAGCAGTAATATAAACTATTTGTTTATATTATATAATAATATATTTGTATATATTATATTTGTTTAATATATTTGTTCATATTATATAATAATGACAATAATTATAATAATGATAATGTTCCCTACAATAATAATCATATACCCTAAGAGAATGTGTGTTATTGGTGAGTTGCAGGGTATAAGGGAGGTGAGTGGATGGTGAGGATGAACTCGTTTGGATGGGCTCATGGCTGGCTGAGTTGCTGAGAGAACATCAAACAACAAATTTCTTATAGCACTTAATACTTACTACTAGAAAGATGAAGTATCAGTACTTTAAAGATCAGTTGATGAGGTAGAACACAATATTGATGGGTGAAGAGGAGTGAGTATTTGAGGATGGAAGGGAAGGTTGTGCTGACACACATGCAGGTAAGCACACATACACTGCCTTTGTGATTGCACTGGAATTAAACTGCCTGAGTTCTCTAACATCACTTACATTGTAACCAAATGATATATAATGGTAGTAGGTAATATGAGGTATCTATGAGGTATCCGAAATATAAATGTCAATAGATGAGACAGCACACCTGGTGTTCAGTAAAGAACCGGAAGGAATTGAAGATGCTAACATAGGATGTCCAATAGCCAAAAGTGATCATGCTACCTTAGAATTTAGTGTTGTTGAGGAAGTAGAAAATAAAAGAAAGGAAGAACACCATGCAGAAAGATTAAACTACAGCAAGTCGGATTTTGAAAATATGAATTTTTTTTTTCAAGAAGAGAGATGGAACAAATTCTGAGGCCACAAATGTACATGAAAATAGGAAGAATTCCTTGGAATTTACAAGGAGGCAGAAAAGAAGTTTCTGCCTAAAAGGAGGAAGAAGATAACAGATGAAAAAGAATGGTTTAACTTAAGATGTGAGATGGCAAGAAGGAAAAAAAAAGATTCGTGTAACAAATGGAGATGTAGAAGAACAAACCTGTGGAATAATTACAAGCGAGCAAGAAATTATTATGTAATGGTCCTTCGGGAAGAACAAAGACGGTTTGAGAAAGACATAATTGACAGATGCAAGAATGAACCCAAACTATTCTAGAGATTTGTGAATCGAAAATTAAAAAGAAAAACCGGATTAGATAAATAAGAATGGATGGAGTGATTTATGAAGACCTGAAAGCGATGGCAGATGTGATGAATAGGAGCTTCAATAAGGTTTTTATGAGAGAAAAAGAAATAGCAGTTGGGGAGGTGAGTAAAACTGGCGGAGACGGCTTTGAACACCTAACTTCATAGAAGCTGTTTCAGCTAGAGAAGAGTTGTGAAGTTTCCAGTTTAAATTACAAGTAAACCTAGAATGTTCAGTGTAGGAGAAAGGGACAGTTGAGTGTCATTGAAGAAGAGGGGATCGTTATTTGAAAGGTTGTGTCGAGTTGATAGTGGAGGAATTGAGTTTTTGAGGCATTGAACAACTCAATTCCTCCACTATCAACTCGACACAACCTTTCAAATAACTATCCCCTCTTCTTCAATGACACTCAACTGTCCCCTTCTCCTACACTGAACATTCTAGGTTTACTTGTAATTTAAACTGGAAACTTCACAACTCCTCTCTAGCTGAAACAACACCCAGTTTGCTTTGCCCCAATCAGAAATTTTAGAGAGATCAGAAGTTAGGCATTCTGATGCTTCCCTGCATGAGCTGTGTACTTCCTGAAGGGTTGGTCGTCTATGGAAAGACGTAGAAAAGTGCGATAGGAGTGGACAGGGCAAGAAGTTGATGAATAATAGGAAGAGACTGGGTGATAGGACATACCCTTTAGTTAGAGTTAGAGTTAGAGTGACTCTAGAGTCGAAGGCAGATGGTGGAAAAGTCAGAAGATTCAAGAGCGTGAGCACAAGAACAAGTTAAGTCGCTGCGGACATAGGCGCAACATCCAACTTTGAAACGAAAATGAGGATAGAGAAAGTAGGAGGGAACAGAAAAGGGGTTAATGTCAGATGCCTCAGACTGTTTCAGTGAGGAAGAGAAGATGAGGTTTAGCAGAGGAGAGGTGGTGTTCTACAGATTGAAAATTAGATCGAAGACCGCAAATGTTGCAGAAGTTGATAGAGAAAAATCTGAGGGGGTGTCAAGACACTAAGGGTCGATTCCAGAAGAGCAGTCCGACTTCCCCAGAAGGGGACTCTGAGGCTGGTGTTGGAGTCGCCATATATAATTAAAATTTTCGCAATTCGAACAGCTAAAAAGAATCAAGAGGTACTACTGTGTTTGTTTTTGCTGGCACATAGGTTATTACAGTTTTCCTGACTTTCTGTTCGACTCTGATAGTGTAGACAAGGCCATTGGTCAATCGCAACAGGTTGCTTTGGTGTCATTCACTGAGGCTGCGGCCAAAGCTCTCATTAAACAGAAGCGTAAATAGGGGACACCACTTGTGGAGAAACATCCACAACCTTCCACTTCTGCTGACTCCTGCTCATATCCTCATCCCTCTCAACAACAGTTCACCGCTCTGCGCTCTCACTCTTGCCATTCTCTTGATGCTGGTTGTCCTTCCTCGAGGCAGTCTAAGACTAAGACATTTCGGAAGTTACTCCACTTCACCTACTTCGATGATCAGGGATTGCTCATTTAACATCTGATCGCCTGGGAGGACATGGGAGCGGAGACATAGGTTCTTCAGGTTCTCGACGGATACAGGATTCCTTTTCACTCCTTTCCCCTGTTGTCTTGGTTTTCTTGGCTCTTGACCTCCTACTCGACAGATTCTGAGCGAGGCAGAGCTCTGTTGGCAGAAGTTACAGTTCTCTTCAACAAGGGCCCAGTAGAAGAAGCTCCTCAGACACCTGGGTTCTACAGTTGGATTTTTGTGGTCCCCAAGGTGATGGGGAGATTTTGTACGGTCATTGACCTCTCCTTCCTCAACCGCCATGTCATCACTACAAAGTTCTAAATGGAAACGGTTCAGATGGGGCTGGCAGCTGTCCACTGGCACAACTGTATGGTGTCGGTCGAGTTGAAGGATATGTACATCCTGTGTGCTGTCAGTTTCTTCGTTTCGCCTGGGAGGGCCGTGCTCTCCAGTTCAGGGCTCTGTGCTTCGGCCTGTCCACAGCTCTTCAGGTGTTCACCAGGATCATGGCTCCTGTTTTAGTGGAGTTACACAAGCAGGGCATCCGGCTCCTCTGATATCTAGATCAGGCTTCTCCTGGTGTCATCTTACCAAAAAGCCGTTGACTTGACCCAGATCCTGCTAAGGCTATGTCCCTGGCTGAGAATTCGCATCAACTTTGACAAATCGTGCTTATGACCAGCTCAGGAGCTGTTCTTCCTGGGAGTCAACATTCTGACTCCTCCTTTGAAGACTTTCCCGATGTGGACTCGGCTAGACAATCTTCTCTTTCATCTCCGAGTTTTCTTGGATTCACCACACCCGACCACCAAGGAGTGGCTAACTTTGCTGGGTCACATGGCATCCCTTATTCACTTGGTCCTTGGGGCTTAGTTGCAGATGCTGGGTCTGTAATTTCGCCTGCGGTCTCAGTGGTCCAGCTCTACACAGGACAACTTGGTGTGGATTGCTTGGACTCCCACAGTGATGGATGTTGGAGTCCACTCTCCTTGCTGGCAGGGATCTCCGGGACGTCTCTTCAGATTTCCTGCATTTGTCTCTCCATTCCCAGATCCTATTGCCATTGTGACAGATGCTTTTCTGTTTTCCTGGGATCACATGGAGCTCTACGCTATCCCCCTGTTTCTAGCGATCAGGCATCTCCTCTTTAAACTCCAGTCATCACGGGGGAAGTCTGTCATCCTAATTGTTTTGTTTTGACCGAACAAGGAGTGGTTCCCAGACCTACTACAAGTGACCGTCGACACTCCTCACCTTCTACCGATGCTCCCAGACTTCCAGCCACACCTTCATCGCTCCCACAATGTGCTTCAATTGACCACGTGGAAACTATCCAGCGACTCCTCCCCTCTCAGGGCCACTCCTGGAGAGTTGCAACGTTCCTGGTGAGCTCTCAGCAGTATTTAACGATTGCGAATTATCAATGCAAGTGGAGACGTTACCACCTATGGTGCTTCCGGGAGGGTCACACTGTGTTGACACCTTCCAGTCAAAAGTTTGCAGCTTTCCTTCTACATTTGCACCAGGACTGTCACCCCTCTCTCTCTCTCTCTCTCTCTCTCTCTCTCTCTCTCTCTCTCTCTCTATATATATATATATATATATATATATATATATATATATATATATATATATCTTTGCGATCAAGGGCTACAAGGCTATGCTTAACAGCGTCTTCCATCTGAAAGGGTTCGACCTTTCTACTGACCAGGTCTTACCGGAGGTCATCCACGCCTGTGGTCAACAGGTCCACAGGACCACAACCAAGGTTCCCCCTTGGAATGTGGATGTGGTTCTACACCATCTTGTTGGCGCACCTTTCGAACCATTGGACCAATCCTCCTTTCGACTCTTGACCCAGAAGACACTGTTCCTTGTTGCTCTGGTGACAGCCAAACGAGTTGGGGAACTGCAAGCTCTGCTCAGGTTGCCTTCCAGGATAATGACATGGTTCTCTCCTACCTTTCAGACTTTGTGGCCAAAACAGAAATTTCTACTAACTCGGGCTCTTCACAGGGCACAGTCTCCATCATGACCCAAGCACCTGTTCCTTTTGGTCTGGGACCCCACACGCCCTCTCTCTAAGGCAGCCAACTCATATTTCCTCCAACAGCTAATATGTTCTGCTCATGAGGGATTCCCTGACCATCTCGGTCCTACTTTCTGCGTGAGGGCACATGACATCCATGACACATGACATCAGTCCACCGAGGTCCAGGACGGTGTCTTTTCCCTGGGATCCATAGTGGCTCCTGGTAGTATTATTCCTTGATTCCTGCTTCCCTCTGAGTCAGCTCATGGTACATGGCACAGGTCTATTTGGAGGTGCTATGGCAACTTGGACCAGCGTCCTTCCCTACGTGACTCTTTTCCTTCTTGGAAAGTTGCGGTTATTTGTGGACTTTATCACCCTACTCTTTATCTCCCACTCTGCATTGTCCCACTGCCTAAGTGTGGGAATCTGCTGATAGTAAAAGGAACAAGTATTATGTGAAATGAATTTCATTTTTATGTTTGAAATGTATTTTTCCACTTACCTGTTCCTTCTATACACACTCCCACCCTTCCTCCCTGCGCAATACTTCTCTTCTGAGCTACTTATTGAGGTCTTAGAGAAGTGGGATACAAGGATGGACATTGGAGGGAGTAGACAGACAGATGCAGGGACAAGCGCAAGGGAGGGGTTGATTTTGCGTACTGATTGACAAAGGAGACGATGTGTTCATTGTCTATAGTAGAAGGAACAGATAAGTGAAAAAATACATTTTAGACAAAAATATCATGTTCATGGTACAGGATTGTGATTCAGTGTGGAGAAATGTTGAGTACCCCAGGGCTCAGTATTTTCTCTGAACATGTTTCAAGTTTACAACAACAATATGACTGATGGGTTGGGAAGCCATATGAATTTAAAGATTATGAAAGTGGTGTGCAAAAAGAGTGACTGTTTGATATTGCAAAATGATTTGATTTGATACTTGAGTGGAGTCAGCAGTGGGAAATGGAATTTAACACAAATAAATTTCAGAAATTAGGAGTAGTGCCAAAAGGATGAACTACAGTTACAAGTTGGGAAATAGGGTCGCGAAACTTACATATCATGAGAGATTGCAAAACTTGGAGTTGCCTTCATTGAATATAACAGACTATATATGCTGGTATCCATGCATCTGTTGTGTTAAGTTGCATCTCCATCAATCAAACTCGAAAAGGAAGCAATAGGATTTGAGTTACCACAATAATACAGAACCTTCATCATATTTGTTTACCAATCTGGCCATAACTACCGAGCTCTTCAATTTATCTGACCCACTACAATGATACTTTTTTTAAGTGCATGCCAGCTAGTTAATACATTTTTTTTCTGAAATGAAACTTACCAAGCTTCAGTAGATTAATTTCTTTATGACTCTTAGAGAGTTGCTGAAGCTCCTAGAAAGAAAAAAAAATGAGCATGAGATAATTTCATACTTGAAAAAGTTAATTGCCACTTAATTACAGTGGTACCAATTTCATTTCATGTATCTAGGCCATGAAAATTAAACATAAGAAAAGAAAAGGTAACACTTATGTATAAGTAGAAAATTGTATATGCCAAAAAAACTGACATTAAGAACAATTTTACCAACAATGCAAAAAATAATACAATGTCTCGGTCATGTTAAAGATGGTAGAATTAAGCCTGGAGAAAATATATCTGTACAAGGTGTGAGGGAAGAAAGCAAAAGGAAGATTGTAAATGGGACTGATGTATGATGTGAAGAAAGCATTTGAATTTGAAGCAGTGACAGATTAATACTTATTGTTGGAAATTAATGAAAAGCAGATCTAGTGCAATCTAAATTAAATTTCTAGAGAAGTCAACACATTTCTGGTCCAATCAGCAGATCACACTAGGTGAGGAGCACGGTGATAGATTACTATTGTGCTTTTAGTATCTAAATTTTTTAAACCTAATGAGGCATGTTGTATAAATTATATTTGAGCAGCATGTGTGTTGAAGATCAGTTTTCTTTTCTCTTTTAAGACTTGGAAACTAAGATGTGTATTGTGAATTGGTTTCAACTTGCTACATTATATGGAAAAATAACTAAAGCACATTTATCTTTGCCCAACATCACTATTGGATTATAAGTGCAGTCTTGGACCATTCCTGGAATTCAAACCAAAAACAGAGTTGCTTGGAAAGAGCCAAAATGAGAATTCAGAATCATACATGTCTCCTTCTAAAGTTTTGCAATCTTCAAGTTTGGTGCTTGGTCCTAAATTCTTACTAGACCGAGATTCATGTATTATCATTACAAGTTTCATGCTGTTCTAACAAGTATCAGGCATGATAGTACTGTATCCAGTCGTTTCACCCACACCAAAAGGTTGTTTCACCCTCAGTCATTTTGCCCACATCAAGAGATAATTTCATCCACATTAAATAATTCCTTTACTCTTGAGCATCAAAAGTACACAATTGCTATTGGATGTTATTGGAGACCATTTGCTATGGGAGCTGTTGTTTTGTCATTTGATTGTGTGTGCGCGCGCGCGCGTGCGCGCGTGTGTGTGTGTGTGTGTGTGTATTCATCTAAATTTATTTACAAATGGGGTCCCATCTCCATACACCTTCTTATAAAGTACTTCCTTAAATCTGGACATGGTCCTCATGTTCACTATTTCACTATCCAAAGCATTCCTTCCACAAATCAATACAGCAGCAAGGAAAGGTACACTTTTGATGCCCCTCACACATCTTGTCTTTCTCAATTTTTTTTAATGTCCTCTTAAGATTCTCATGTCTTTCACAATCATATCCTCTCTATCAAATCTTTCCATGGAACACAACCCAGAACGGTGGTTCGCGGTGGTTCGCGGCCACATTGGTGTGGGTCGAATGCCACCCCTAAGGACTGTCGGGATAAGGG
>JAHFWG010000046.1:1234332-1246476 GCA_020233015.1 Callinectes sapidus | reverse complement strand
ATCTGTTATAAAGTATTTTCATGGTTTCAGTAAATGAAGGTCATGAAGAAACTGCACCTTGGAATTGAGGGTTTTGGTGATTTCTAATTTCTTATTGAGATTGCAATTGCTTTCCAAGATATTTTCTTTGTTTAACCTGTACATTGTTGGAACAAAAAACAAAAATTTTTCCCAGGTGCCAGTTTTTTTGTGTTTGTTTTGGGAATGAAAACAAGATTTAAACTACATATATGGGGTTGCCTGAAAGTTAGTTAGATTCAATTTTAAAAGCTGCCGAAAAAACATGATTTTCCACTATCAATCATCTGTACACCATTGTTACCATCACCACCATCATGTCATTACCTTCATTGCCATTACCACTATCACTACCACCAATATCAAGCTCAAGGAGAGTTATTTACCCTCGCACTATTATTCCCCCTTTGCCTGAATCAGAAAATTCAGTCTCACTTTCATTCTCTCCCTTACTAGGCCAATGAATCTCATCATTGTCTAAATATGATGAGGATAGTGATGCATCACTATCCACAAACCATCCACTATCCACTCACTCATTTCAACACTGTATTGTTCAGTGTGCGATCAATTTCACTCTCATCAAGCCCAGGGCAACACATTTAACATGTTGTCTCATCACAGGTCTATTTCTCTTGGTCAATGTAGTGATGCTTGGGAGGTCGTGAAATGATGCACAAGAGTCAGGCTATACAAAGCGTAGGTATATAATATCCTTCATTACTTTTTCTTCAGTTTTGTAATCAGTCGAGAAGTGTCCTTTATAGTAAAGTTTTATGTTTTCTGTGCCTTCAGGTGTTTCAGGTTGTGATGTCTGCCATTTTTCTAGCAATCTCTTTATAACTTAGGATACGGTCTTGAAGCCTGAGGTGCTGGCTGTGACCAGGATGTCAAGAAAAGGGAGCTGTTTGTTGTTTGATTCTTCATATGTGAAGTTGAGACCAGAGGCACTGATGAAGCATTAATGAAGTACTTCAAGTTCTTGTAGAATGTCTGAGTGTCGAATGATTTCCCAGCTTTGTGAAGCGATACAGCTCCTACCCCAACTCTGTGCTAGAGAGGGATGCTAGATGTTGAAAAATCCAAAAAGAGAAATGGTTTATATTAAAAACTTGAGGAGATACGAGCACTGAATGATAAAGCATGTGATAGTGCCCACGTTATGCTACGATGCAAGAGTGCGGTAAAGTGTCAGCCACGGGTGAAACACAGCTGTGTTGTGGTCTGTTGTCTTCTGCTCCTTCACCCTCTACTGTTCATTGTTATTTTTTTGCCAATACAGCATACTTTGTTTCTAAAATAATAGCTTTTCTAGATTTTTTAGGCTTGTCTGAACACTTAATCGAACTTGTATCATTCTTGACTAACATTTTGTACTGTTGTAATCACTAATGAGCTTGAAAACTAGGATCACAGTTACAGTCGCTGCATGGTACAAGTTCAATTAAGTGTTCTGGCAAGCCCCAAAAAAGATAATTTTGTTAGTAACTTCTAATTTTCCATTCATAAATCAGTAATAAGGACCGAATTATTTTATTCATAACTTCAGAAATTGATAAATAGTTCATCTCAATTTTCCTTGTCTGAATCCTAATTGTCTATTTAATATAACTCCATTTTTTTTCAAATATCTCACCCAATTCTCTTTGATTAGTATCTCACAGATTTTGTTGACAACATTTGTTAGTGACACAGGTCTATAATTTAGTAGGTCAGTCTTCTTTCCTCCTTTGTAAATGGGTACTATGTTAGCCCTCTTCTACTCTTGTGGTGCCCTCCCCTCCTTTACTGAGCTGGTAATTACTTCCCAAATTGGCTGTATTAGTTGATCTTTACATTCCCTTAGTGTCCAGCCTGACACTCCATCCTTTCCTTTGCTTTCCTTATATCCAAACTTCACAATAATCTGCCAACATCTCGCTTCTGCACCACGTCTTCTTGGAATCCCTCATGTGCTTCTGCTACGTTTGGTTCTGTAAACGCTTCCTCTTCTGAGAATACAGATTTTGAAGTTCTCATGCATAATTCCAGTTCTTCTGCTGTTTGGTATGTTTTCTCTCCCTTTACTATCTTATCTATGATTCCTTTACACTTCAATTTCCATTAATATACTTAAAGAAAAGCTTGGATTCATTTTCACACTTCCATACCACATCCATTTCAAAAGCTTTTTCCTCCTCTCTTCTTATTCTGACATACACATTCCTTGCTTCCTTGTAATTCTCTCTGTTGTTTTCATTTCTCTGTTTCTTCAGTTTCCTCCAAGCTTTGTCCTTTGCCCTCTTTTCTTCTGGACATCTGGCATTGTACCAAGTGTCTTTGCTAGTAAAGACTTTCTCTTTCCTCTAAATCTTACATCCATCTTTCTGGATATTTATGTCTGTGTGAGATACCAGCAGTGTGAGCATTAGCCTTGAGGTGAAACACCATAATAGCAGAAGCTGCAGAGTTTAAGGCAGTGATAACTTCTAGAAGGTTTCTTCACAAGAAAATGTCTGAAGCTACATGAAAAAATTGACAAGCAGGCTGAGACTATTGCCAATCAACAATACTTCTTAGAGATGCTAGATTGAAGGAAGTGTGAGGTGACTGTGGTCATGCTGGGCCTGTTGAGCAAGGGCCAGGCACTGGATAGTGCTACCAGACACTTAGGAGCTGTCCAAATGGGGGGAGAAGATAGATGTGTCTGTCATAGAGTACCAACACTGCAGGCTGGGTGCTGAGGCTGGAGGGAGGCTCTATTGGTCACTATCCAGGACAAGGACACTGGATTATGAATCTTCACTAAAACCAATAAGTTTAAGGAAGTTGGTGAGACCTATGCCAGGATTTTCACTAGTAATGACCATCCAGGCATGTGGAAGAAATGGAAGCAGCTATGTGATCCAAAAATATGGGAAAAGGAGAGACCAAAAAATGTGGGTTACATGATCAGGCTGGACACTAAAGAGCAAAAACTTTATTGTGATGACATTATTGACAACTGAAACACTCTGTTTTTCTAAAAGAACCACAAAGTACTGGAAAAAATAGTATTATACATATATATTCTGTATGTATTACAGATTATTATTATTAACCATGTATGTATTAAATAGGAAAAAGCAAGTATTTGTGAGCTGTTGAGTGAGTATGATTTCATCTATACATGTATACAAGAATGAAAGGGTGATAACTGAACCATGAAAAATGAGTGTTCACTGTATTTGTGAGCAGAGAAAGTGAGTATGTATTCAGGATATTGTAAAAGCTAAACAATAAGTTGTAGAATGGAATTATGGTAGTAATTGTAAAAGTAACCATTGTATAATGGTGAATCATATAACAGGGAATACCTGTATGCAGCATTATCTAGAAAAGATATATAAAAGTAAGCAAGTGGACTGTGACCTTAGAGTAAAACATACCTTTCACCTAACGTTCAATACATTCTAAAGGTGTGCTATACAGTAGAGACTCAATATTCGAACTTAATTTGTTCCAATTGGCTGTTTGAATATCAAAAAGTTTGACTACCAGGACCAATAAATCAGGTAATTTGTTCTACCCAAAGCAAAATCTGAAGTTTACAAAAACTTCAATGTAAATTCTATAATATCAACAATTTTTTCATTTCTTTCACAACTGCACATCTCTTTAAGTTGCCCTTTCACAACTCTCAACACATCAGCTCCCTTAGTGGCCTCCTGGTTCTTCAATAGGTAATTACTGAATTTTGCCATACAACACTCAGCTGATTCTTGCTTCTTTTTCATATTCATCAGTAATCTCCTTTTTCCGTTCCATGATTGTCACTTCATTCTTCCTTTTAGGATTATTTTAAAAACTAATAAACCTCTTCTTTGGAGCTATTATAAATTTCTAAATGAAAACACAGACAGAACACAGGAGAGTGTTGTTCTAATGACCACAACAGGAAGGGAGAGGGAGCCTTTCTTTACAATTACATGTGCGAACGTTTGAATATCAGATATTTTTTGAGTACCATATTGAACTTTTGCATTCAAGTATTGAAAAGTTTGACTTCCAAGATATTCAAGTATTGAGTCTTCACTGTATGTATAGTGTAAAGGTATAAGTGTTAAGTACCTTAGAAAGCATAACTGGTGCTACAGAGTTTACAAGGTAGGTATCCACCATCTGCTGCCACTTCACTTGAGTAATGCGTGTTGACTTTGGAGCTACACCAGCATTGTTGATGAGCAGGTTGAGACCATGATCACCCACTATCTCACTCACGTACTTCAACATTGTAGCATAGCTTCCCTCATTGGCTACATCTGAAACACAATCAACATCAAGATCTTCATGAATAATTTTAAGTTCAAACCGAGTCTAAAAGGAAATCTAGAAATATGAAATAGATCATCCCATTTTTACCCTGTAATTTCTCCTAAAATATTTGAAGTGTTGAAGAAAAATGAATCAATGGCATATCTGAAAAGCAGAAAATTTGGGGCGACTTAAAATGGATCTAGATCAGGTTCTAGCACCTATCAAGCCCTCAGTCTGTTTTCCTCTCACCTCTACTCATTCCTTGACAATAAATTATCAATGTTATCTATCCTTATTGATCAAAAAGCTTTTAACACAGTTAACTATAAAATTCTTCTTGAAAACTATAACAATATGGCATATGTGGAACTATACATTCATGGTTCAAAGAGTATTTGGCAAATAGAACCCAATGTTTATATGTCCATCAAGGATAGTTCCATGATGGACATATATCCCTGAAACTGAAAATTCTTACTGGTATTCCAAAAGGAAGTGTTCTGGGGCATATATTCCTCATTATTTACATTAACAATATTCATAATGCCTTTGATTTTACCTCTTTTCTGATGATGCAACTATATTTCAGGGGACACCACACCTTTGACAGGTCAAAATCACTCAATTTTGGTATATTTAATTTTTGTGCTAAAGTTGTTCCCTTACCCTAGATCTACAGCATGATATATGTAAAAACAAATCTGAGCCATAAAACCCATTCCCTGCACCCCAAAACTACCCCACCCCCTCCCCTGCATGCCCGATACCAGCTGCTAAGCCTCGGCTCGCATTACCAACCCCCCTCTGAGCTCCATCCCACCCACTCTCATTACTATGCTGGTTATCACTCACTCACTCACTCACACACACATACACACACACTCATGGAAAGTAAAACAGTACAAGAGAAATATGAAGCATTCTTGATAAAATACAATGAAGGTATACAGAAGTACGTAAGTAAGGAAGAGCAAACAAGTTTTGTATAATGCCAGATCTGCAGAGGCTAAAAAGATAAGGGATAAGGCTTGGAAGAAACTTAGGAAACAAAGAAATGAAATTCACAGAGAGCAGTACAAGGAAGCAAGAAATGAATACATCAGAATAAGAAGAGAAGAGGAAAGGGTGTTTGAAAAGGATGTAGTGGAGAAATGTGAAAAAGAACCCAAGCTATTTTTATAGATATATCAATGGCAAAATGACAATCAAGGAGACCATTGACAAGTTAACAAAGGAAGGAAGGGTATATCAAACAGCGGAAGAGATGAGTAAACTCATGATGAGAGTTTCAGGTCTGTGTTCAGTGTAGAAAAGACTTTACAGAGTCAGCGGGCAGAAGGTAGACAGCTGGCTTGTGTGGTGGTTGAGGGAACGAACTGTGTGTGTGCCCCAAAGGTGTGTGCCGTGAATGTGTGCGTTCTCGGGACTCAAGTGTTCTCTATTCTCTAAGCGATCTCCGAAGAGATAGACTTAACACTTCTCCGAGAAAGACAGTGATATTACGTTCTAACCATGTGTCTTGAAACCCCCTGTAAATATCACCCCTAATATATTAACTTTTATAATCTGAGTATCTCTCCAAACCTGGGTACAAAAATATAACACATACATATTAACCAGTTGACCGCTCGCCACATGTATCAGACTTACTTGGACAACTTACGTTGGTGAAGCTACCTCTAGCCAACTGCACCTTGTTTTCCCCTCATCTCATCATAATTCATAGATATCGTTCACATTCTGAGATTATAAAATAAACACAGATATGAAATGCATAAAAAAAAGAGGCATAAGAAAAGACTTATTTACTTCGGTGTGAAACTTAAAAGTCCCGCTGAAGACTACACAGGCCTCTCCCGGGTCCCCGCCTCCCTCTCATGCACGAAATATGGGAACAGATTGCTTAGCATTCCCCCCTTCCCCCCTCACTCCGTCCCCATCCACTCCCATTCGATACACAAACAGACCAAGTAGGCCACTCCCCCCCTCCTCCAGCCACTCACCATCTCTCTCTCTCTCTCTCATCAAGTAGAACATATTCAGCAGCATCATTTCCAACAAGAATTATTTCAAGAAAAGTATAAATTATTGTACATAACTGCAAATTATTGTATTATCGTAGTTTGTGCAAATGATAATATTTAACAATTCATTCTTCATTGGTTGTTTAAAGTATTAAATATATCTTCATTAGTAAATAAGTTTGCCAGTGACCAGAATAAAAGGCTACATTAACTGTGGTGGCAGGTAGGAAGTGACCCAGGGTTGGGGGCCTAGTAACCGAGGCAACTAGGGGCTGGAGTGACTTGAAAGCTGTGTCTTCCGCCATGTGTGTATGATAAGGCTTTGTTAATTCAATTATATGATAAAACTGAAAATCAGTAATGGTTTTTTTTCTAAAGTAAGTACATGCGGTAAAAATAAAGTAATGCTGATTTTGGTTTATGCATTTTATCTGGGATTATTGAAAAATAGCAGATAACACTGTCACCTCCTATATATGAAGCTAATCAGTGAAATAAAAACAACAGCATCGCTGGCGCCAAGGGCTACAAGGCTATGCTTAACAGCGTCTTCCATCTGAAAGGGTTCGACCTTTCTACTGACCAGGTCTTACCGGAGGTCATCCACGCCTGTGGTCAACAGGTCCACAGGACCACAACCAAGGTTCCCCCTTGGAATGTGGATGTGGTTCTACACCATCTTGTTGGCGCACCTTTCGAACCATTGGACCAATCCTCCTTTCGACTCTTGACCCAGAAGACACTGTTCCTTGTTGCTCTGGTGACAGCCAAACGAGTTGGGGAACTGCAAGCTCTGCTCAGGTTGCCTTCCAGGATAATGACATGGTTCTCTCCTACCTTCCAGACTTTGTGGCCAAAACAGAAATTTCTACTAACTCGGGCTCTTCACAGGGCACAGTCTCCATCATGACCCAAGCACCTGTTCCTTTTGGTCTGGGACCCCACACGCCCTCTCTCTAAGGCAGCCAACTCATATTTCCTCCAACAGCTAATATGTTCTGCTCATGAGGGATTCCCTGACCATCTCGGTCCTACTTTCTGCGTGAGGGCACATGACATCCATGACACATGACATCAGTCCACCGAGGTCCAGGACGGTGTCTTTTCCCTGGGATCCATAGTGGCTCCTGGTAGTATTATTCCTTGATTCCTGCTTCCCTCTGAGTCAGCTCATGGTACATGGCACAGGTCTATTTGGAGGTGCTATGGCAACTTGGACCAGCGTCCTTCCCTACGTGACTCTTTTCCTTCTTGGAAAGTTGCGGTTATTTGTGGACTTTATCACCCTACTCTTTATCTCCCACTCTGCATTGTCCCACTGCCTAAGTGTGGGAATCTGCTGATAGTAAAAGGAACAAGTATTATGTGAAATGAATTTCATTTTTATGTTTGAAATGTATTTTTCCACTTACCTGTTCCTTCTATACACACTCCCACCCTTCCTCCCTGCGCAATACTTCTCTTCTGAGCTACTTATTGAGGTCTTAGAGAAGTGGGATACAAGGATGGACATTGGAGGGAGTAGACAGACAGATGCAGGGACAAGCGCAAGGGAGGGGTTGATTTTGCGTACTGACTGACAAAGGAGACGATGTGTTCATTGTCTATAGTAGAAGGAACAGGTAAGTGAAAAAATACATTTTAGACAAAAATATCATGTTCATGGTACAGGATTGTGATTCAGTGTGGAGAAATGTTGAGTACCCCAGGGCTCAGTATTTTCTCTGAACATGTTTCAAGTTTACAACAACAATATGACTGATGGGTTGGGAAGCCATATGAATTTAAAGATTATGAAAGTGGTGTGCAAAGAGAGTGACTGTTTGATATTGCAAAATGATTTGATTTGATACTTGAGTGGAGTCAGCAGTGGGAAATGGAATTTAACACAAATAAATTTCAGAAATTAGGAGTAGTGCCAAAAGGATGAACTACAGTTACAAGTTGGGAAATAGGGTCGCGAAACTTACATATCATGAGAGATTGCAAAACTTGGAGTTGCCTTCATTGAATATAACAGACTATATATGCTGGTATCCATGCATCTGTTGTGTTAAGTTGCATCTCCATCAATCAAACTCGAAAAGGAAGCAATAGGATTTGAGTTACCACAATAATACAGAACCTTCATCAAATTTGTTTACCAATCTGGCCATAACTACCGAGCTCTTCAATTTATCTGACCCACTACAATGATACTTTTTTTAAGTGCATGCCAGCTAGTTAATACATTTTTTTTCTGAAATGAAACTTACCAAGCTTCAGTAGATTAATTTCTTTATGACTCTTAGAGAGTTGCTGAAGCTCCTAGAAAGAAAAAAAAATGAGCATGAGATAATTTCATACTTGAAAAAGTTAATTGCCACTTAATTACAGTGGTACCAATTTCATTTCATGTATCTAGGCCATGAAAATTAAACATAAGAAAAGAAAAGGTAACACTTATGTATAAGTAGAAAATTGTATATGCCAAAAAAACTGACATTAAGAACAATTTTACCAACAATGCAAAAAATAATACAATGTCTCGGTCATGTTAAAGATGGTAGAATTAAGCCTGGAGAAAATATATCTGTACAAGGTGTGAGGGAAGAAAGCAAAAGGAAGATTGTAAATGGGACTGATGTATGATGTGAAGAAAGCATTTGAATTTGAAGCAGTGACAGATTAATACTTATTGTTGGAAATTAATGAAAAGCAGATCTAGTGCAATCTAAATTAAATTTCTAGAGAAGTCAACACATTTCTGGTCCAATCAGCAGATCACATTAGGTGAGGAGCACGGTGATAGATTACTATTGTGCTTTTAGTATCTAAATTTTTTAAACCTAATGAGGCATGTTGTATAAATTATATTTGAGCAGCATGTGTGTTGAAGATCAGTTTTCTTTTCTCTTTTAAGACTTGGAAACTAAGATGTGTATTGTGTATTGGTTTCAACTTGCTACATTATATGGAAAAATAACTAAAGCACATTTATCTTTGCCCAGCATCACTATTGGATTATAAGTGCAGTCTTGGACCATTCCTGGAATTCAAACCAAAAACAGAGTTGCTTGGAAAGAGCCAAAATGAGAATTCAGAATCATACATGTCTCCTTCTAAAGTTTTGCAATCTTCAAGTTTGGTGCTTGGTCCTAAATTCTTACTAGACCGAGATTCATGTATTATCATTACAAGTTTCATGCTGTTCTAACAAGTATCAGGCATGATAGTACTGTATCCAGTCGTTTCACCCACACCAAAAGGTTGTTTCACCCTCAGTCATTTTGCCCACATCAAGAGATAATTTCATCCACATTAAATAATTCCTTTACTCTTGAGCATCAAAAGTACACAATTGCTATTGGATGTTATTGGAGACCATTTGCTATGGGAGCTGTTGTTTTGTCATTTGATTGTGTGTGTGTGTGTGTGTATTCATCTAAATTTATTTACAAATGGGGTCCCATCTCCATACACCTTCTTATAAAGTACTTCCTTAAATCTGGACATGGTCCTCATGTTCACTATTTCACTATCCAAAGTATTCCTTCCACAAATCAATACAGCAGCAAGGAAAGGTACACTTTTGATGCCCCTCACACATCTTGTCTTTCTCAATTTTTTTTTAATATCCTCTTAAGATTCTCATGTCTTTCACAATCATATCCTCTCTATCAAATCTTTCCATGGAACACAACCCAGAACGGTGGTTCGCGGTGGTTCGCGGCCACATTGGTGTGGGTCGAATGCCACCCCTAAGGACTGTCGGGATAAGGGACAATCCGCCTCAGTACGGTGGGTAGCCGAGAGTGGTGAAAGGGTGGGACCGTGTGGCGGGGGCATCGTGTTGTAGGTGGTAGGGGCAGGCAGCGCGCCAAAAGTTAATGTGCACTGGGTACCTCACATCATAGCGGCTTGGAGCAATTTTCAAAATTCGGTCGTAGTGGCGGCTCGCTTTAAATGGGGTTTTCGCGCTGATTAATTTTTTTGATGGTAGATGGTAGCTCCCACTAACTGTATTTCTCGCTAATTGGTCTCACGCTGAACGGGGTTCTACTGTATGTGTGTGTGTGTGTGTGTGTGTGTGTGTGTGTGTGTATGTATATATATATATATATATATATATATATATTGTTGCGAAGGTGTGTGTGTGTGTGTGTGTGTGTGTGTGTGTGTGTGTGTGTGTGTGTTGGAAGGGGTGACGTGGCAATGTCCGCCTGGTTCGGGGCTCCATGGAGCAGCGAGGGGGTTCGGGACAGAGGTGATGAGGTAGGATGGGCAGAGAGTGTGAGGCAGTTAACCTCCACCCGCCTCATGGATTACTACTCTGCCTACCTGGATTACTTACTCTACCGCGCCAAACCCCTCGTCCCTGGAGACCACGCTTCCCGTGCTGTATGTCACGTACGAGAGACAGTGTTTGTGCCTACTGTGGATGTATCTTGTGCCTTTCTGTACTTATGGTGTTGTAAATGAAGAACTGGTGTGAAGTCTATGTGTTTACCTATCCGTGCCTGTGACCTCGTTAACAACACACGTAACGAACCCCCCCCCCCCCAGCAACGTAACAAGTGGTGTCAGGAGTAGGATCTGTCCTGTTATGTGTGGACTGATTCTTACTTGTCGTTGTTGAACCAGGTCGTCAATCAAGATGACTGACAAGGACAACAGTGCTGTTGGTGGATCATCAGGAAGTGAGGCTCCTGGAGTGATAGAAATGTTGCAATCACTTATGACCAAAATGGATATACAGGCACAGGCACAAACACAGGAAATGAAAGATTTAGCACAGGCACAGGTGCAGAAAATGGACACACAGGCACAGGAGATGCGTGAGGTGGTACAAAGAGGCCTCGAGTCCGTAAGAACAGAGACGCGGCAGTTTGTGGAGGATCTGTGCGGCGAAATCAGGGCTGAGTTACTGACTGAAGTGCACGACGTCCGCACAGGGGCACAAGAGATGAAAGAGGAAGTGGCAGAATTGGATAAGCTGGGACGCACCGTAAGGGAGGAAGTGGCAGCACTGGAGGAAGTGGGTCGTGCCATGCAAGAGGAAAGTGGCTTCGTTACGCCGGGTTGTGAGCAACAAGCCAGTGTCAGGCAGAGTGATGAGGGGGCGACAAGCGATGTTAAGCCTGCAGGGTGTGCTTCGCTCATGGGTGGGCGGCGCCACAGCACGGTGTCGGCGCTCGACAACCCCCCGACGACCCACTCTCCTCCTCCTTCCCCTCGTGCCGCACTTGACCGCCGCACAGGAAGAAGGAAGCCGGCTGAGTTTGATGGCAGTGTGACCTGGGAAGCTTACCAGGCCCAGTTTGTCATGCTGGCCGACGCTATGGACTGGGATGAGGCTGAACGGGGCTTGCAACTTGTGTCCTGTCTGCGTGGACCCGCAGTGGAAGTGCTGGGTCACCTGTCCTCGGAGCAGCGGTCATCTTACCCGTGTGTAGTGGAGGGGCTCCAGCGCAAGTTTGGACAACAGTACCAGGCGGAAGTTTATCGCGCCCGTTTGAAGGGCAGAGTGCGGGGAAGGGGTGAGCCACTGCCAGCCCTAGCACAGGATATGGAGTCGCTGGTGCGACGTGCCTATCCAACGGCCCCAGAGGACATGGTGGCCGTGTTGTCTAGCGACCACTTTATACACGCCCTGCAGCAACAACAACTCCAGATCTACGTGAAACAGGCACACCCACAGGATCTCAGGGAGGCACTGGCCAGGGCCTTGGAATTCGAGTCTTTCCTCCACACCACGGGGAATGAGGGAGAGGAGGTGACAGGGAAGCCCCGCCACGACTTCAGGGCTCTTAGGACGCAGGTGGATAAGCCAGCAGCTCCCAAACCA
>JAHFWG010000046.1:1209886-1232631 GCA_020233015.1 Callinectes sapidus | reverse complement strand
GCTTTCTCCTGAGCGCTCCAGCCCTGTCCTAGGGCGAGCAGCTCAAACTGCGCATGGTATGCTTCCCAGGCCACCTGTCCACTAAACTCTGCTGGTTTGCGCGGGACAGATGCTACACCTGCATGCCAGGGAGAGACAGCGACAGACAGATGTGATGGAGGTGCCAGTGGCGGTGACGGTGGTGGGGTGAAGGCGCTATCCTCGGGTGCAGGCGCGCTCCACATATACATCGACTGCGTTTTGCTAACACCACGGTTGACGTCACCAGGCTCCGAGAATGCGTAGGGGTGACCTTGACCCACTGACTCGGGACACCCAGGCCGGCCCCACGCGCCAATAGACTGCTCCTCGAGAGAGCGCCGCAGTCTCGTCACCTCCTCCCTCACTTCCTCCACCTTGCTCTCAACAACTTCAGTGCGCCCCTCGCACTGCTGTCTCACTTCCACAAGCTCCTGCGATAGGTCCTGCCGCAGCTTCTCGCCATGTTCGACAGTAAACTGTCTGGCTTCCCCCACTGCTGCTTGGAAGCCCTCTCTCATCAGGTCCATTCTTACCGCCACTGCCCCGATTTCCTGCTTTAATTCCTGTTTTATTTCCTGTGCCATTTTCTGTGCCATTTTGTCACACAAGGCTTCCAGCTCACTGCCTCTCGAGTCTGAGTCCGCCATGGTTCCTTGTACCCGGCAATCTCGCTAGCCAAAACTATCCCAAAAACTCCTGACACCACTTGTTATGCTGGTCCCCCATCCACACACACCAACACACAGCTTCCAAGGCGACGACAGGTACACTCTTACCAAGTACCAACAGCGTTACCCTCAGGACAGCATACAGGACGGGGTCGGCAGCACACACAGACAGGGACACTTCTCGGCGAAGATTCGTGGCTAGCAAGGTGAGCGAGGTACAGACCCACAGACCCCAGACTTACTCAGAGAGGCAGGAATACAGTTAAAGGCAAGGCACAACTTCCTTACTTTACTGGCACACACAAGAGTTAATACAGGATGTCACACAGTACTTATACCACAATACAAACAGGGCAGGAACGCATCCTCAGGGAGAGAGGGGCAGGCAGTCGTCCTCTCACACTCCTAACTGGGCTGCAACTTCTTTCTCTCTTGTCTCTCCCCTCACTGCACTCCTGTCACCGCCCGCCGGGCCCGGCGGGCCGGCGGCAGAAAAGTATTTGCTGACAACAGCCCCCCTTTCCCTTGTGTCGCCTGTCGTGTTTCACGACAGTGGTGAAGGGTAGTTATAAGTAGGTGATGGGTAGATTAAGTGAATAGATACTAAGAAAATAAAACAACAAAACAACAAAAAAAATACTTGACCAGTAAGCTTATGAAAAATATTTGGCATGACCATAGGCCATATATCCATGATATAAAAACATAAGAGTGCGATATTTCACTCGTGGCGGTTCACACCTTTGAACCAAATCTCGAATCATTACACTGTTCGAAACTGTAATCGACTCGCGAGAGCTCGAATACTCGAGTCGAATCTATATTGTGTCGAGTCAGCCAGCAAGCGAGCCTGGCTCGGCGAGGAGGACATTCACTCTTAAACCACAGAGTGGGGAGGAGTGTCGCGGCAATCTGGTCCGTGGATCTTCAACAAAACAAGGTGTCATCATCCACCTTGTATCAACCACCTCAACAACCATCCTCCTATATTATCTTAAGTATAACTCACTCTAGTTCCTATTCTTACTCAATTGGCCAGTTGTGGAAGGTGGGGTGGAGGTTATATTTGTAGGAAGGGTAAGGTGGTCGGTATAACGACGAAGGATAATAAGGGAAGAGGTGAAAGGAGGTCGTTATATCGTTACGACGCATAAACACCAAAATCCAAAAGGTATATATCCTTAAAATCCTTTGTTCCACCTACTTGCAAGAATATTAATCGTTTATAATTATTGATATCTTGTACTCTTAGCATATGTGTATATTGTGATTATTTTGATTCCCAGGATTGGTTTTGTCTACCGTACAAGCCGCTCATGGTTCTCGTTAATTCAGCCCTGATGTAACTGTTGGCACTGAAGGTGAGAAATACTCGGTGGGCTGTATTTCAATAGTGCCTATTTTCGACAGTTATAATTTTGGTCCTTCGAACCGGATTTACTGTCTCGTGTATGTGATATGACTGAATTCAAAGTAATAATTGGCGGACATTCCCAATTATCAAGCACCTTTCCTCACATTGAAAAGGCAGAGGTAAGCCTGTGTAGACTGCCAGGTGCTAAATTAAATGACTTTTGGAGTCATCCAACTTTCCAACCCATGCGAGAAAATTCCCATAATTTGGCGATACTCTATTTGGGAGGAAATGATATTTTTGACGGTTGCAACCCTCGTAAAATAATTAGTGACGTGGTTACAATCGCGAAACATCTTAAGTGTTTGAACCAAAGCGTGGTGATAACTTTGCTTGAACCTCGAACATATCCAATTGATAATAGGTTTGGCATTCATCCGACAACTTATACACGCGTCAGTAATTCTGTCAATAAACGCTTGTGTGTTCTTCTAAAGAAAGAGGCTATTCGAACAATAAATTTTGGTGCCCGTCCCTTCCAACGAGGACACCGCCAAGATGGAGTACATTTCAACTTCGTAACAAAGCATTTCATGACACTCAAATTCAGGAGGTGTATTGAGCATCACATGAGCTTATAGACAACAACATGACTTCTATAGAAAAAGGACAACGATCCTTAAATGCTTATAAAGGCCATATAACAAGGGCCATAAACAAATGCAACCAAGTTATTGCAGAGACACCTGTGAATTGTGATAGATTGGAGAGTTCGATATCTTTTCTGGAGAGTAAATGGCCATCGTTTGATACCGCTTACCTGAAATTCGAAAGCGTACTCGTCGAGACAGATGATCCACAATTAAATTCTTCTCAAGATGAATATTATAAAGTGTGGGAAATGTATCAAGACAATTTGGTGAAATTCAAATCTCAGTTAAAGGACTTGAAAACTGAGAGTAATCCAGAAGGATCAGTTGACACTAATAGACCCCAAAATCAGTCATTTAGGTCTGTGCTCCCTAAAATTAAGTTACCAGAGTTTTCCGGAGATTATACGGAATATGAGGCCTTTTTTGATCAATTCCAAGCTCAAATCGGTAACAGAACAGATTTGGAATCTGTCACCAAGCTACAGTATTTAAAGTCACTGCTAAAGGGTAAAGCATTAGATCTGATAAATAATATCTCTTCCATAGATGACAATTATCAACATGCACTTGATTTACTAAGGGAAGTATTTGGTGACGACGATCGAATCAAACACAGTATATTGAACAAGATATTGGACTTGAAGGCACCAAATCACTCCAAAAAGGATCTAGAGGCATTCCATGTATCTATAATCAATCTAACTAGGAAATTGAAAAGCAAGCATGACTTTACTTGCTGTGAATGGATAGTTGCGGCTTTGTTTCAACGTAAGTTGTCTCACACAACAACCCGACAACTATACCTAAAATACAATTCAAACTTTTTCACTGTTCAGCAGATGATTGAAGGGTTGAGGGATCTATTATCTCATATGGATATAGAAGACCAACAAAAGGGTACTCCTTGTAAACAATCTCAGCCCTCAAAAACTACTCCAGTCCAACCTGCAGTGACACAAAAGGATATTGGAATATATTCGACAAACAAAGGTGTTAGATCCAACAAAGTTCCCAAGCTAAGGTACAATTGTGTATACTGTCAAGGACAACATTTTGCCCATGAATGTGACAAATATACAGGACTTAGTAACAAACAATCTCGACTGGTTGAACAGGGAAGGTGTCCTAGATGTATCAGCCCAAATCACACCTTGCGTGAATGTACTACAGAACTGCATTTATGCAGGAGATGTGAAAGAGGAAACCATCATTCAGCATTATGTGTTAGTAAACTGAATGACAAAGGTAACCATAAGGAACCGAAACCCGAGACGGCACAACAATCCGTTCTATCGGTTAAGAGTGAAGTCACCACACACTCTACAGCTCTGCCAACGGCCACAGTGGAAGTTCGTAATGCACAAAGTGGTCACAAAGGGACGACCCGAGCCTTCTTTGATCAGGGATCACAGTGCACCTTTATTTCTGAAAGACTGGTCAAAGAACTAAACCTCAGGGAAAGTGGATCGATTCGACTAGCCGTGTCTGGCTTTTTGCAGAGTAGGGATTATGAAAATTATCCTGTAGTTAAACCTGTGATACGAATCGGGAAAAGATTCAAACGAATCACTGCAGTGGTGCTTGAAAAACTCCCCGACAAAATTAGTATTCCTGGCTTAATGAAAACTGTGGATATGCTGAAAAGAGCCAATATTCCACTAGCTGATAGGATGCTGCAGTATGACACCATAGATAACATTCACTTAGTAATTGGATCTGATTATTATGGTGATTTCATCTCTGATTTATCCAGCAAAGGAGAAGTAAAACTTGCTAGGAGTGCTGCCGGGTACTTGATTTATGGGAAAATTCCTCATAATTATGATGGTGAGGGAGATTTTCAACAAGCATTTGTAGCCAGATTAGGGACGGAGATCGCTCCAAATGAAATCAAAGATGTATTGGAAGAATCTACACTACCTGTTCACAAGCTATGGGATCTAGACACCATTGGGATCAATGCACAGCAACCAGCACCAGACGATTCCTTAACCTATAAAAATTACTTGGACACAGTTGAGTATAAAGATCATCAATATTGGGTTAGACTTCCATGGAAAACTGATTGCTCCCCATTACCAACGAATTATCACATGGCTTTGGGACAGTTGAAGAGTTTGTCGAAAACGCTCGAAAATCGGAATGAGCTGGATATTTACCATAAACAAGTGCAGTTCCAACTTGACAATGGATTTATTGAGATCGTACCAGACGCGGTACCAACAGACAATAGCCACTACATTCCACACCATGGAGTCAAGAAAGATAGTTTGACTACACCACTACGAATTGTTTTTAACTGTAGTGCAAAACGAACTGGACAGCCATCTTTGAATGATTGTCTGATGACAGGACCATCTCTGACAGAGAAGTTAGGTGATATTCTTTTAAAGTTCCGAATCAACCAACATGCCTACTGTGCTGACATCAGCAAAGCGTTTCTACGAGTCGGATTACAAGAATGTGACCGAGATTACACCCGTTTCTTGTGGTATAATGACCCAATCGCAGAAAATAAGACAATTGTTACCTATCGCTTCAAATCGGTTTTGTTTGGTGCCACTAGTAGCCCGTTTTTACTTCAGGCCACTTTAGACACGCACCTAACAAGTTCTAACAACAGATATAAACACTTGTTAAGCCAAAATTTCTACGTGGATAATTTTGTAGGAACCACTAATTGCGAGCAAGACCTACTCGAGGTGTATAGAAATGCCAACCTTGAATTAACAAAAGCCAATATGCCTCTTCAAGAATGGGTTTCAAACAATACCCACCTCAGGTCCATCATTGAGCTGGACTTCCCTGGATATAAATTACCAGAGGTTACTAAAATTTTGGGTCTGCTCTGGGATAGCACTAGGGACAGTCTTAGCTTAAATTCTCCTGCCTTTGTGGACCCTAGTTCCCTGAGCAGGAGAAGGCTACTGTCTTTAGTGTCCTCAGTGTTTGACCCACTAGGAATATTTTCTCCTGTCACTATAAGAGGAAAATTGTTGATGAGAGAGGCATGGAAAATCAAAGTAGGATGGGATGAGATTTTACCAAATTCCTTCCACGCAGAGTGGAAACCCATATCCGATGACTACAACCGCATTAGTGGTGCTCAATTTCCTAGAGTAATAGGTTATGATGGAGACATTTGTCAATTGCATGTGTTTTGCGATGCTTCAAATAAAGCGTACGGAGCGGTTGCTTATCTGGTAACCAATGACACTTGCCATCTCGTTTCCTCAAAGGCACGGGTAGTACCTCTGAAAGAAAGATCGATACCTCAATTGGAATTAACTGCTTTGCAGGTAGGCACCCTTCTAGCGAAATACATCAGGAATACCCTCAAGTCTCTATTCATAGAAAGAGTTACTTTGTGGTCAGATAATGAAGCTTGTTTACAGTGGGTGCGTAATGACCACAGTAAAATACCTTACGTTCGGAATAGAGTCGCAGAGATCAGGAATATCGCTACAAATTTCGAATTCCGTCATGTTCCAACAAAGGATAATCCAGCTGACCTACTATCCCGAGGAGTATCCTGGGATACGTTGCAGAAGAATGATATCTGGTTTACTGGACCTTCATGGTTGTGTTATCCTCAGGACTGGCCTACACAATCAGAACACGTCCCTATTCTCACCTTGACAACCTTAACTACTAACTTCTCTGAAGCACTCTTTAAGGCAGAAGATATTTCTTCCTTGCCCAAAATACTGAGAATCACAGACTACGTGTTTGGCTTCATTAAGAGGTCGAGGCCCTCCACACATTTGCCTACAGCCATGACTTATTGGCTGGGAGTTGTACAACGGGAACATTATCCTGAAGAATATGCCTATATAATCAATGATGATAAATCCACTCCACCCTGTTTAATAAAGTCTCTTGGATTGGACTTAGATGTACGTACTGGACTACTTCGTTGTAGAGGACGGCTTCACCATAGTAATCTGAGCAACCAAACAAAATTTCCAATCTTGTTGCCAAGGAAAAGTTGGCTAACATCCTTAGTCGTCCACGAGCATCACACACAAACCTTTCATGGAGGAGTGGCTGATACATTAGCAGCTATACGAGATGCATATTGGATACCGAAAGGACGGCAAGTAGTGAAAGGTCTGCTGAATAGATGCATACCTTGTAAGATCCTGGAGGGTAAGAGTATGAAGCTCCCAGGTCCCCCGCCTTTGCCAGCTGAAAGAGTGGTATACACAGAACCTTTCCAGACGGTGGGGGTTGACTATTCTGGCGCAATAACCATCACAAATTCGGATGACAATGTACCCAAGAAATTTTATGTGTGTTTGTTTACTTGCGCTACAACCCGGGCAGTTCATCTTGAATTAGCTAGAGATATGTCTGCAACGACATTTTTGCAACTATTTCGCAGATTTGTTGCACGGCGTTCAACCCCTAGAATTATGATATCAGATAACGGTACCAATTTCACTGCAACATCAAAGTTCTTAAGAGAACTTTACAATAATCCAGAAGTGAAATCTCATTTGCATAATTTTCATGTAGAATGGAAATTCCTCCCTCCTCGAGCACCTTGGATGGGTGGGTTTTATGAAAGGTTAATTGGCGTGGTGAAGAACTGTATTCGGAAGGTTTTGTATAAGAAGAGGATCACTGAAGATGAATTGATGACTATTCTAACCGAAGTGGAGATGAGGGTGAATAATAGACCAATAACCTACATGAGTGATGACCTAGACAGTATATCACCTTTGACCCCTTCTCATCTCTTGTATGGAAGGAGACTGAACCCAATGCCTACAGATGTCGAAGATAAGGAACAAGATCCGGATTACATTGACACGAAGGTTTTGAATAAAAGGTACTCTTATCTCTGTAAGATTTTGAAGCACTGGGAAAAGGTCTGGCATACAGAATATTTGCTTTCGTTGCGGGAGAAGTGCTACGGTGCTCAAGAACCAACTCAATCAAGAACTCCCAAAGTTGGAGACGTAGTGCTCATTGATACAGGTGCAACCCGGACGGTGTGTCCCTTAGGCAGAGTTACCGCAGTGTTTTCAGATAAGGTTGGTAATATAAGAGTAGTGGAAGTGTTTAGCAAAGGCAATAAAAGTCGGAGAACAATCAATCATCTCGTGCCTTTGGAAATCGAATGCTCTGCCGAAGCCAAACTATCAACCCCGCAGAGAGATACAACTACTGCTCGGCAACGAACACAAAGACAGGCTGCTAAAGACGCAGTCAGGAGAATCCATCAGCTAGGTGATCACGATCTTCTGTGAATGAAAGATTTATGTATGTATATATATTTAGTAATAGGTGATTTTTTTCCTCTCGCTCGGAGGATGTCGTATTTCACGACAGTGGTGAAGGGTAGTTATAAGTAGGTGATGGGTAGATTAAGTGAATAGATACTAAGAAAATAAAACAACAAAACAACAAAAAAAATACTTGACCAGTAAGCTTATGAAAAATATTTGGCATGACCATAGGCCATATATCCATGATATAAAAACATAAGAGTGCGATATTTCACTCGTGGCGGTTCACACCTTTGAACCAAATCTCGAATCATTACACTGTTCGAAACTTTAATCGACTCGCGAGAGCTCGAATACTCGAGTCGAATCTATATTGTGTCGAGTCAGCCAGCAAGCGAGCCTGGCTCGGCGAGGAGGACATTCACTCTTAAACCACAGAGTGGGGAGGAGTGTCGCGGCAATCTGGTCCGTGGATCTTCAACAAAACAAGGTGTCATCATCCACCTTGTATCAACCACCTCAACAACCATCCTCCTATATTATCTTAAGTATAACTCACTCTAGTTCCTATTCTTACTCAATTGGCCAGTTGTGGAAGGTGGGGTGGAGGTTATATTTGTAGGAAGGGTAAGGTGGTCGGTATAACGACGAAGGATAATATGGGAAGAGGTGAAAGGAGGTCGTTATATCGTTACGACGCATAAACACCAAAATCCAAAAGGTATATATCGGTATAATTGCAGTTTCAACCAATATCCCCCACGTCATAATTTACCATCTGAACGTCTATATTGCACTGTTAGGAGCATTTCTAAACCAAAATTATCTGGGGGTCGATAGTAATAACGCCGTTATAGGTCCATCAATATGGTGCGGTCGAAAATTTTCTAAGTCCGGAGAGACGCTTCCCTCTTCGTGGATAAACATAACACTGCGTGTGTTATCAATGCTGCGCATGCGTGTGACGTCACTCACGGGTTATGACGTCTCGTAGGTTGATGACGTTTCGTGACGTTTCGTGACGGAAGCATACACGTGAGGTTATCCACTGCCAATCAACAAAATACACCTGTTCACCTGCCAATCACAGATGGGCACGTTTTTGGACACGAGGAGGGGGCGAGTCCACTGTGGTGGAGGCCGTCACTTACACCATGGCTACCGTACAAGACACCTGTTCAGGCTGTAGTTTAAGCTACTTTCAGTGTATTTCAAAGTACTTTGAACAGTCCAGTGCTGCAAACGAATTTCTTCGTGACCACGGGGTTTTGCCGAAGTCAGTGCAGTGCCCCAACTGCAATTCACCTTGCAAACTCCGGGAGGACAGACACCAGTGGTACTGTGGGCGATACCGTGCTCTCGGCAAAAAGAAGAGGAAGCAGTGCCACTTTACGGTTAGTTGGGTTAGGGTAGAATATTTACTCAATTTACTCCAACTTATATGGATGTGAGGGTAGAATTGGGGGGCGTTCCAGGTTAGGTTAGGTTAGGTTTTTGGACTCATTTTTTGGCCTTTCACTGGGGGGAGTTGGTTAGGTTTGCGTAGGGATATTTCCTTAAATCCAGGGAAATTTCCCTACATTTAGGGAAATTTCCCTAGATTTAGGGAATTTCCCAAAATTTTCAAAGTCCATATAACACTCAAATATGCTTCCCCCCAAAAAAAACACCCGATTCCCCACATGCCCCCAACCTTGCTTGAGGGGTTAGGGGGGTGTTGATAGAGATTGGGGATATTGGTTGAAACTGCAATTTTACCTATATATCCTTAAAATCCTTTGTTCCACCTACTTGCAAGAATATTAATCGTTTATAATTATTGATATCTTGTACTCTTAGCATATGTGTATATTGTGATTATTTTGATTCCCAGGATTGGTTTTGTCTACCGTACAAGCCGCTCATGGTTCTCGTTAATTCAGCCCTGATGTAACTGTTGGCACTGAAGGTGAGAAATACTCGGTGGGCTGTATTTCAATAGTGCATATTTTCGACATCGCCCCTCCAGCCGCGTCTTAGTCGCGTCCCTTCTACTGGCTAATGAGGCACAAGATATCCACCTGGCCACAAACTCCGGCCCTCACTACCACTTCTGCACCAATGTCATCATTGCCAATCTGGTAGCATTGCCAACGCTATCTTCACACTAAGCGCCGCTGCAACAATATATATATATATATATATATATATATATATATATATATATATATATATATATAGTTGTGGTGGCGCTTAGTGTGAAGATAGCAGTGGTAACACTGTCAGATTGGTAACGCTACCTTCGGTGTCGAGGTGGTAGAGATATATATATCACACCAATCTATAGATATCCAGAAAAGTCTAAGGCACTAATTGCAGAAATACTGAAGGATCTGGAAAACCGAGACATTATAGAGAACTCTACAGCCGCTTGGTTATCCCCTATTGTTTTGGTGAACAAACCCTCCGGTGATAAAAGATTATGTTTAGACTACCGAGAGGTGAACAAACACTTAGCTGTTGACATACACCCCTTACCGAGGTTGGAGGAATTAGTGGAGAAAGTCTCAGGCCAAGGATGGTACGCCACCCTTGACCTGAAAGACGCCTACTACCAGGTGTTATTAGATGAGACCAGCAGAGATATTACCACTTTCTCGGAGGGAGTCTCTTTGTATAGGTTTAAACGACTCCCGTTTGGACTTTCTTGCTCTCCAGCTATCTTCACTAGGAAGTTAAATGCAGTTCTTGCTCCTATTTTAAAGGAAAATTGGATTAGTAACTACTTAGATGACGTCATCATTTATGCAAGTGATTATAACACACTACTGCAAAGGTTAGATAAACTATTTACCCACTTACAGAAAGTAGGAGTTAAGCTGAACTTGTCCAAATGTGAAATCGGGAAAAGGGAAATTAAATTCCTTGGACACATAGTGTCTGGACAAGGTTATAAGCCTGATCCAGGAAATATTGAGGCTATAGTTAAAATGAAAGCTCCAGCTACAGTCAAAGAAACAAGACGGCTGTTGGGGATGTGCTCTTTTTTTTGCCGACACATAGATAAATTTTCAAAGATAGTTGCCCCTCTTACTAATCTCACCCGGAAGGGTCATGTATTTGAATGGACACCGGAATGTCAACAAGCATTTGAGTTAATTAAAGATAAAATGACAAAGGCTCCTGTTTTATGTCGAGTTGACATGTCCAGAGAGTTTATTTTAGAAACTGATGCAAGCCTTACCCATGTAGGAGCTGTATTAATGCAGCGTGACAAAGATGGACCACTTAGGGTGATAGGATACTTTTCAAAGAAGTTACGTCCTCCCGAGATGAAATACTCGGCGACAGATAGGGAAGCCCTAGGTATAGTTCTGGCATGCAGGCAATACCATCATTTTCTGTGGGGAACCAAAGTGATGATTCGAACAGACCATCAACCTTTAGTGTCGGTATTCAGGAAAAAGACCAAGTCTCCTCGAATGAATAGATGGATTTTAGAAATGAGAGATTATCAGTACAGGATAGAATACAAAGCAGGAAAGAAAAACTTGGTGGCCGACCAATTGAGTCGCCCCGCGAGATCAATAACATCGGTAAGACCAATCAGAGGCGAAGATGAGCCAAATGATAGATTCCTAGGGAAAACGAAAGAAGAATTCATTCAAATGCAAATGGCAGAATTTAGATGGAGGGAAATGAAAGAATACTTAGAAGGAGGTAGAATTCCTAGGTCAAAATATCCCAGAAGCACTCTTATCAGTTTATCCTGGAAGATGGAATTCTTTATTCCACCAAACGGAAGTTAGATCAAACTTTGCTATATGTTTTAGTAATTCCAGAAGCCTTAAGAAAGAGGGCGTTAATTTTTGCCCACGAAAAAGAGTCGGGTAATTTAGGTCAACTCAAGTCCATACTTAAAGCCGAAGACTTATTCTACTGGCCCAACTTAAGAGTGGACATGAGGAAATTTGTAAAAGAATGTGTAAGATGTCAACAAACAAAATATGCTCCTGGATTGCAAACCCAGTAGCAAGAACTTCCCCCATGTCATCACCCATTAGAACGAGTAAGCATAGACATTACAGAACTGTCTCAAAGTAACTCTGGATATCGGTATGTCCTAACAATAATGGACCATTACTCAAGATATAAAAAAATTCTTAAAGTTAAAGACTAGAATGGCAGAAGAGGTAGGTAGGAATTTAGCACTGTATATGGGAGATTTTGGAGCACCGAAAGTGCTTCTTGCTGATAATGCCCGAGAATTCCATGCCGCCCAGATCAAAGAGCTGTGTTACAGTAATGGATGTAAATTAGTATTCACTACCCCATACGATCCGTAGGGGAATAGCATTACTGAACGAATGCATCGCACAATGAAATCCATCTTGGCGAACTTGTGTAGAGGCCAGCCACGTAAATGGCCTGATTATTTACTGCAGTGTCAAAAAACAATTAACTCCGCAGTACACGAAACCACTGGCGAACAACCATACTATCTCTTTTTCTCACGACACGCTCCTAGAGGAATAAGTGCTCCATTGCCTCAGATAGACGATGACCCAGACATTGAAGTGGCACATGAGGTAATACGAGAAACTAACCGTGAGCGTGCTAATAAGTGGCGAGAAAAAGCTAACAGAGGTAGAAAAAAAAAAACATTAGCTGTGGGTCAAGATAGATTATTAGTGGACCAGGAGGAAGTGTTGATGCCTCCTGAGCAACAGAAGCTCGCCTACGCGTGCTGGACTCTGTACATCATGCTGGAGTCCGCTTGGCTACTGGCGCATTTCGGACCTCCCCAATTCCTAGTCTCCTGGTAGATGCTGGATTCTGGCCACTCGACCTCCGGCGCCAGTCCTCGTGTCTACGGTGTTGGTTCCGGGTTCGCCGCCTTCCCGAGTCGGTCCCTTGTGTATCAATATCGAGGGATTCACGTTCACAGGTGTACATGAATCGACCTAGTTTCCCTAAACCATTCGGTTTTCGAGTCTCATCTGTCATGGCAGACTTATCTATTGCTTTCACTCCTGTCTGCCCTTATCGACTACCTCGGGTCGGTTACTGGCAGTTCCCTGACGTAGCGGTATGTCCGCCTGTTATAGATAATAAGAAAGATTTACCACCACATGTATGCCAAGCTTTGTTTTTAGATCATTATTCTACCCACTCTGATTCTACCCCGGTTTTTACAGATGGTTCTAAATCTGCTGCTGGTGTAGGGTATGGTGTTATCTTCCCCTCCTTCGGTAGGGGAGGTAGTCTTCCTTCAGTAGCTTCTGTTTTTACAGCAGAGTTGTCTGCTATTGTTCTTGCACTACAGATTATTTTTACCCTACCTGTTTCGTCTTTTACAATTTTTTGCGATTCCCGTAGCGCTCTTTCGGCGCTGGACTCGTTTAATACTTCTCTTCACCCCTTGGTTTTATCTGCTCTTGAGTGGTTGTATCTGCTCCGCAACAGGAGGTACCGTGTTGGGTTCTGTTGGGTCCCTGGACATGTTGGTGTTGCGGGGAACGAGCGGGCTGATAGACTTGCTGGGGAAGCGGCAAGTCGAGCTCCTTCCCCTGGTCCTGTTCCTTTTCGGGATGTCTTCCCATCGATCCGTGTCGCAGTTGCTGCCTGTTGGCAACGGAGGTGGGAGACTACAGCTGCTACAGCAAAACTGGGGGAGATAACTAAAACTGTAACCCAGGAATGGGACTACACCCATATCCGCAACCGCCGTTTACAGACACTATTAACTCGGTTAAGAATAGGGCACACGCGACTTACACATGACTTCCTCATGTCCAGGGACCCGCAACCTTACTGTGATGATTGTCTTGTGCCTTTGACTATACGGCACATTTTAGTTGAGTGCCCAAGTTTACTAGATTTCCGACACCGTTACCTCTACCGTTGTCGCGGTGGAGGTAGCGGTGTGTATTGCCTTTCAAAGGTCCTTGGGCCGAGCTGTTTGGCCCCTGGGCATGATGTTTTTCGGTTTTTGGAAGAAGCTGGCCTTCTTCCCAAATTGTGAGTTTTTACTGTTTTAGCTGTTTTATTTTGTCTCTTTTATTAGTTGACAGTTATTAACGTATCTTTTATATAACCTATTGACGCGGCGCCATATGACCCTGGCTGTTGCGGCGCCTAAACCTAAATCACTCACTCACTGAGGAAGAAGAAGAGGAGGAGGAGGAGAGACAGCCGAGACAAAGACGACCCCCACGTAGATATGTGGAGGAGTGTTGAAGAGTATAGGCTCCAGGAAAGTGTGTAGAGGACAGAGTAACTGGTGAATTCCCTCTTTTGCAGCAGTATGGATGCTGGTACGATCTTCCCGCATCAGAGAGGCTGAAACCTGAGAAAATCGCGGGCTCTGCTGGCTGTCCGTGGATAGCCGTAGGCTGGACAGCGTATCCCGAGATGGAAGGTGTGGTTTAGGCTCGCCATGCCGTGCCACAGTACCCTGATGCCAGAAGGATTGGGAGGTGACTAGTCTGTTCTCCACCAGGAAACCGGATCCTGCTGAGATCCTAGGCACGAAATGCCATCTCTAGTAAAGACGTTGAAAACGGTTGGAAAAAGTGAACTCTGTGATATTAAAATTTAGGGTTGCCACATACATTTTTTATTATATATTTTTTTGGTTATTATTTCGGTTGAGTGGGAGACGCAGTTTGGCTAGTAGTCCGGATTTATCTTTTTTTTTTTAAAGGGTAGAGCCGTGTAACAAGCGGTTCTGCCCAACCATGGTCGTAATGCTGGTAAATCCTCCCTCCTAGCCACCTGCCTCCCCGACCCCAACCAGAACTACTTTGCATCACATTTGTTAATATTTATGTATATCATGAATGTTTAGCTAGAGTATTTAGGAAAAATGTATTAGAAAAAAAGAAAAGAAACGAAAGGAAAAGGTGTCGGAGGACGAATAGGAAAAAGAAGTAGAAAAAGGAAATGACGTCAGCACGACGCGGAAGAATACTCCGGATGTGAGGAAGGACTACAGCCATACCCCGGAAGCTCTCTCGCTCCACCCAGCTTGGCAAGCAGACTTCTGGACCCCTCCTGCCCCACTCTCGCCCTTACCAGTCCACCTCATCACCACCTACCGTAGACGGGAAGCTGACTACCCCGACAGCGAGGGCCAGAGTGTACAGAGGCAGCAACGAGCTACCTGTGGCAGTCGCGAGTGGCAGTACCCGCTGTTCACGAACACTTGGGCAGCCGCCATCTTGTCCCCTCCCCACCGGGACTGTGGCCACCCACTGCCTGCTACCACGTGACCCCAAATAGCGGGCCACTGTGTTCCGGACACCTGCTGGCCTACCCCCACCTGCTGGCCGACTCAGAGAGGACGCCTGTGAGCCGCGCCAGGGAATAGGCCAACGCACCCGGAAACCACATGGTCGCCATCGCCAACAGGATGTAGCCGATATCGCCACGGATCACCACCATTCACCACCTTACAAAGCTAAGGCTCACCCCATCTTTCTCCCGTTAGGCTAGATAGTTAGCTAGGAACATTTTCTTTTTATTCTGTGCATTTAATCTTGATTTTTATTAATTTCTTTTGAATACTAGGGGGTATCAACCCTCTTCTGCCTGTTGTGTTAAATTACATCACTCATTAAATAGTATTGTGAATTTGACCCTACTCTTTGCATTCAACCTCAAAATTTAGTTGCAAATGTGACAGCAGCGTCACAATTAGTTTAATCTAATTCATAATCGCAAGAACAATGTGAAATGGAATTACCAGATGTTAAACATTCTGGCCCTGGTTTCTCAAGATATATCACGGTATACGATTTCCAGTGTACTGCTAAAATGCTATTATATTACTTCACTTCTACATAATGATACGATGCCACACAGTTGCTGGGTTAAGTACAGAAAAATCGCGATAGTTAATATCTTGCTTGGCTCAGCTATCTCTTACCGGCCAGTGACATCTGGTGGCCGCCGATTTTCATAAATAGCCCATTACACCTAGGAGCAAAGATCATAGCGCCACAGTGGCACGCACACCGACGCTCGTGCCGACCGGACGTGCTTGTGAAGGACTGTTTACAGCTTCAATCTACTGGGGCCCTTACTGCTGGAGGAGCCTAGTAATGTATGTACAGAGGGGAGAGGGGGGCTATTTGTAGTTGTCCTGTCTCCAAAAAGTGATATAGTCAGGAAAAACAAGATAACATTACCATGGATAGAGAAGAGTCAACTCCGACCTAGAGTACAACCGACGTCAATAAAACCGCAGGAACTTTCGTTTTGGAAACGCCACTCGGGCTCAAAAGGTTAGCTGGCCAAAATGACACTGGTGAATTCTCATGGTTCCAGAGCGATAGTAGGGGAACAATGAGGAGGTTAGTGAGTGTAGAAAGAGAAGTAAGACTTACGAAGGAACTCCTAGACGGTATGATGATGAAATATAAGCTGCTCGCAAATGAAAATAAGGAAATGTTTAGCAAGATTCTGAAGTACGATCATATTATGGAAACAACTAAAGAGATGAAAAAGGAATTGGGAAATATTATAAAAGAAAACGAAGACCTGAAGAAAAAATGTATAAGCTATGAAGCACAGCTAGAGGACCTTAAAGGGAAAGTGAGGGATGTCTCTGAAAAAATTTACCAAGTGTATAGTGACTTAAAGCTGACAGAACTGTAAAATGTATGGAAGAAGGAAAGGGAGGAAGAAAAGGTCGGCTTTGTGGAAATAATAAAAAAACAAATACAGGACAATACTAAGGACACAGTCATTCAGATTATTAAGGAAAAGGAAAACCTGGTAAGGGATACAGTGGACAGGAAAAAATGTTTCGTAATTTATGGTCTACAAGAAAGAAAATCCTAATAAATATGGAAGAGAGAGAGAGGAGAGAGAATTGGCAAAAAAGGTCATAAGACAGGTGGAGGATGACACACAAAGCCTGGAGCAGGAAGTTGAGGAAACACATAGAATTGGAAAATACTGTTACGTTGCTGGGGGGTGCGGTTCGTTACGTGTGTTGTTAACGAGGTCACAGGCACGGATAGGTAAACACATGAAACTTCACACCAGTTCTTCATTTACAACACCATAAGTACAGAAAGGCACAAGATACATCCACAGTAGGCACAAACACTGTCTCTTCGACGTTACACACAGCACGGGAAGCGTGGTCTCCAGGGACGAGGGGTTTGGCGCGGCAAAGTAAGTAATCCAGGTAGGCAGAGTAGTAATCCATGAGGTGGGTGGAGGTTAACTGCCTCACACTCTCTGCCCATCCTACCTCCTCACCTCTGTCCCGAACCCCCTAGCTGCTCCATGGAGCCCCGAACCAGGCGGACATTGTCACGTCACCCCTTCCAACACACACACACACACACACACACACCTTCGTAACACCACCTCCCCTTTATTCTGTCAGTCGACCCCGACTGGTGCACACCAATGTCATAAACAAAAGTAAAAGTTAATTATTCTTCGTCTGAAGACTCAGATGGTACGTAATAGTCCTGCAGCCACTTAGGCCTCTGGCGGCGCCGCTTAGGTATCGCACCCCTTGGGTCGGCTGCGAGCAAGGGGGAAGACGGGGCTGACATGACGGTGGCCTCTCCTTGTTCCCTTCCGCTAAGATCCACGTCTGCAGGAGGCTGGTCACGCTGGTGGTCCATTGAGCGCTCACGCTCGTCTGGCTGGTCCTCGTCCCCGGTGTCATCCGCCTCGCCATGACCCCAGGTGTAGTTACCTGGCCCATGGTAGCACCACAGGCGGTCAACATGGACGATAAGTGTACGACCCCTTTGTCCTTTACGGATCCTGTAAGTAATAGAAGAGATTACCTCCACCACCGAATAAGGCCCGTCCCAGGGACTCTGCAGCTTAGAGGACAAACCTTTCTTCCTGCGGGGGTTGTGCAGCCACACCACATCACCCACAGCGTACCTTGCCTCCCGCATCCTCCGGTCGTAGTGCTGCTTCATCGCCTGTCCTGCGATATGGAGACTCCCACGCACCTGCCTGTGGACCTCTGACAGCCTCTCCCTCAGCACCAAAGCGTAGGTCGTCGTGTCGGTGGGCAGATTTTGGTCTGGCGGCTGCCCGGTGGCCAGGTCCACCAGCAGTCGAAGCTCTCTCCCCAGCATAAGGCGCGCCGGTGTGTAGTCTGTTGCCTCGTGCACCGCAGACCGGTACGCCATGAGTAGAGCAGGCAGCTTGAGGTCCCAGTCCTGCTGTCCCTCTCCGCAGTACTTGGCCAACTCGTTGGCCAAGGTTCGGTTGAACCTCTCAACCATGCCATCCGACTGGGGGCGGTGAGGCGTTGTCCTGGTCTTGCGTAGGCCCAGCAGTTCACAGCTCTCTTGGAAGACTCGTGACTCGAACTCACGTCCTTGGTCAGAGTGTAGTTCATCCGGTACCCCAAACCGGGTGAAAAACTGACTGACCAACACGTCCGCCACCGTCTCTGCCTCGTGGTTGGGGAGAGCGAAGGCCTCGGGCCACTTCGTGAAATAGTCCATCACGACGCAGATGAACTGGTTACCTCGCAACGTGGTAGGTAGAGGCCCGGAGATATCCACAGCCACTCTCTCCATGGGTGCACCAACACAATGCAGCTGTAGAGGCGCGCAAGTCCGCCTTGCGGGTCCCTTCTTGGCACAGCACGTGTCACAGGCTTTGCACCACTCCTGCACGTCTGCACGCATCCGCACCCAGTAAAAACGCTGGCGGAGGCGGCTCAGAGTCTTCCTTTCTCCCAAGTGTCCACTCGTGAGACCTGCGTGTAGCTCCTGCAGAAGTTCCGCCCTCAGAGAGCGCGGTATCACAACCAGCCAGGATGAGTCGCCCCCTCTTGTCTTCGCCCAACACTTCAGCAACACGCCCTGATCCAACTTCAGTGTGGCCCACTGCTCCACTAAGTGCTTGGTGGAAGGACTCTCAGCCGCCACCTCCTCCCAGCCTGGTCGCTCGTCGCCTGCCTCCAACCAGCGAATAACAGGAGCGAGGTCAGCGTCCTCCCGTTGTGCCTTCCTCCACTTGTCGTTCGTCTCCTCTGCGTCCCCTTGGACTTGCAACCGGCGAGCTACTGTGTCGGGTTCCTTACCAACACAGTGGGTGTATTCAGCCTCACAGGGGTGGCGGCTCAGGCTGTCGGCGTTGTTGTGTGCTCTGCCTGATCGGTGTACCATGCTGTAGTCGTACTCCTCCAGCTTCCCCAACCACCGCGCTAACTGTCCCTCGGGCCTCCTCATCATCTTGAGCCACCTCAGAGCTGCATGGTCGGTTCTCACAACGAACTTGGCGCCATACAGGTAGGGGTGAAAGTGTTCCAGGCTCTTCACCACCGCAAGCAGCTCCTTTCGGGTGACACAATAGTTGCGCTCTGGCTTGCTGAGCTTGGCGCTGTAATAAGCAACTACGTGTTCTTTTCCGTCCTTCTTCTGCGAAAGCACGGCCCCGATACCTTCTGAGCTTGCGTCAGTGTCCACCACGTACGGACGACTCGGATCTGGGTAAGGCATCACCGGTGCTTCCGTCAGCGCGACCTTCAAGCCATCAAAAGCCTCATGGCAGGCCTCTGTCCACTCGAAGGCTGCTCCTTTCCTCGTGAGTTGGTGAAGTGGTGCTGCGATGGTGGCGAAGTCCCGCACGAAGCGCCGATAGTAGGTGCAAAGCCCCAGGAAACTTCGGACCTCCCCAACATTCCTGGGCACGGGCCAGTCTCGTACTTTTTGCGGATCAGTCCACACTCCATCACGCCCAACGATGTGACCCAGGAACGCCCCCTCGTGCTGGAAAAACAAACACTTTTTAGGGCTGAGCTTTAGGTTGGCCTTTCTTAGCCGCTGCAACACTTCTTCTATCTCCCCCAGCTCCTCCTCGAAGGTGCGCCCGAAGACGATGACGTCATCGATGTAGACCAGCGCCGTCTTCCATTGCAGGCCATCGAGCACTCTCTCCATGAGGCGCTCGAAGCAGCTAGGGGCGTTACAGAGACCAAAGGGCAGTACCTTAAACTACCACAGCCCTTGGCCAAACGAAAACGCGGTCTTAGGTTTGTCTTCCTCGGCCATTTCGACTTGGTGGTATCCCGACTTGAGGTCCATTGTAGAGAACCAGCTGGCACCAGCGAGGGCGTCCAATGTGTTGTCGATTCTAGGCAGGGGGTAGGAGTCCTTCTCCGTAACGTTGTTCAAAGCCCGGTGGTCCACACAGAAGCATGTTGTGCCGTCCTTCTTCTTCACCAAGACAACAGCTGCTGACCATGGGCTATCAGAGCGCTCTACTACCCCCTGTGCCGCCAGTTCGGTGACTAGCTTCTTCATCTCCTCCCTCCTGGCGGGCGCGATTCTCCTGGGGGTATGCTTGATGGGGAGGCTGTTACCGGTGCGGATGCTGTGCTTCACTAAGTCGGTGCGACCCAGATCCTTGTCATCCCGACTGAACACATCAGCATACTGGTTTAGGGTTTGCTGCATCCTCTCTGCCTGGTCTTGGGTAAGGTTGGTGGCACTCCTCCTCGACAGGTCTTGCAAGTGCACTGGCAGCGGCCCTGGCTGGCCAGAAGGTTCAGCTAACACCCCGCTCTCCTGCTGCTCCATCTGAAGCTCCACTTCTTCGCAGGTGCCCAGCTTGGCACCAGCTGGGATCTCAAGTGTCTTGTCCGATAAGTTGGCTATCAACACGTTAACCATCTCCTCCCCAGCTTTTATGAGGCTCCGTTCTACTGCTATACCCACAGGTAGTGGCAGCTCTCCAGTGGGATCCACCATGCCGTCTGCTCCCTGCATACTCCGCGACAGTCGACACAGGACCCGAGCTTCCGTCCCAGGGGTAAGACTCACTGGTGCGGCCGCAATCACCTCGGCACAAGTGTCTTGAAGGAGCAAGGACACCTCTTCTCCATGCACCCTCATCGTCAAGCTCCCGAAATCCAAACATGCCTTGCTCTGCACGAGGTAATCCAAGCCCAGCAAACAGGGTTCCTGTAGGTCTGCCACGTACACCGGCAGACGCTCTTCCTCACCGCCGACACTAACTCGAGTCTCCACTGGGCCCTTCATCTGCACACAGTGCCCCGTGACCCCACAAAGCCGTCGCTGAGAATCAGGGAGGTGCTGCGCGTGTACCACATCCTTATGGACGAACGTCCTCTCCGCTCCAGTGTCGACGACCATGCGGCATGGCCACCCGTCCAGGACACCATCCACTATGACTGCCCTGACTGCTGTGTTGAGGCGATCTACGTTGCACGTGGCTCTGAGGTGGCTGGCTGGTGTTCGGCCCCCGCACACAGCCCAGCTCCGTTTCCCGCCGGCACGACGTCCTTGGGCTTTGGGCAGGCTCCAGAAAAGTGGCCTGGCTGGCCACAACTCCAACAGCAAGGCTCGAATTTAGGGAAAGACAGTCGGTCAAGGGAGTGTGTCCTTTGCCCCTTTGAACATTGCCTGAGCATATGGCCTCTCTCGCCACAGCCCCAACAGGAACCTTTGAAATCCCCAGCAGTTGTCCTCTCTGCTCCTGTTGGTTTGGGAGCTGCTGGCTTCTCCACCTGCGTCCTTCGAGCCCTGAAGTCGTGGCGGGGCTTCCCTGTCACCTCCTCTCCCTCATTCCCCGTGGTGTGGAGGAAAGACTCGAATTCCAAGGCCCTGGCCAGCGCCTCCCTGAGATCCTGTGGGTGTGCCTGTTTCACGTAGATCTGGAGTTGTTGTTGCTGCAGGGCGTGTATAAAGTGGTCGCTAGACAACACGGCCACCATGTCCTCTGGGGCCGTTGGATAGGCACGTCGCACCAGCGACTCCATATCCTGTGCTAGGGCTGGCAGTGGCTCGCCCCTTCCCCGCACTCTGCCCTTTAAACGGGCGTGATAAACTTCCGCCTGGTACTGTTGTCCAAACTTGCGCTGGAGCCCCTCCACTACACACGGGTAAGATGACCGCTGCGCCGAGGACAGATGACCCTGCACTTCCACTGCTGGTCCACGCAGACAGGACACAAGTTGCAAGCCCCATTCAGCCTCATCCCAGTCCATAGCGTCGGCCAGCATGACAAACTGGGCCTGGTAAGCTTCCCAGGTCACACTGCCATCAAACTCAGCCGGCTTCCTTCTTCCTGTGCGGCGGTCAAGTGCGGCAAGAGGGGAAGGAGGAGGAGAGTGGGTCGTCGGGGGGTTGTCGAGCGCCGACACCGTACTGTGGCGCCGCCCACCCATGAGCGAAGCACACCCTGCAGGCTTAATATCGCTTGTCGCCCCCTTATCACTCTGCCTGACACTGGCTTCCTGCATCACAGCCCAGCGTAACGAAGCCACTTCCTCTTGCATGGCACGACCCACTTCCTCCAATGCTGCCACTTCCTCCCTTACGGTGCGTCCCAGCTTATCCAATTCTGCCACTTCCTCTTTCATCTCTTGTGCCCCTGTGCGGACGTCGTGCACTTCAGTCAGTAACTCAGCCCTGATTTCGCCGCACAGATCCTCCACAAACTGCCGCGTCTCTGTTCTTACGGACTCGAGGCCTCTTTGTACCAGCTCACGCATCTCCTGTGCCTGTGTGTCCATTTTCTGCACTTGTGCCTGTGCTAAATCTTTCATTTCCTGTGTTTGTGCCTGTGCCTGTATATCCATTTTGGCCATAAGTGATTGCAACATTTCTATCACTCCATTCTATCACTCCAGGAGCCTCACTTCCTGATGAACCACCAACAGCACTGTTGTCCTTGTCAGTCATCTTGATTGACGACCTGGTTCAACAACGACACGTAAGAATCAGTCCACATACAACAGGACAGATCCCACTCCTGACACTACTTGTTACGTTGCTCAGGGGGGGGGGGGTTCGTTACGTGTGTTGTTAACGAG
>JAHFWG010000046.1:1174234-1209386 GCA_020233015.1 Callinectes sapidus | reverse complement strand
TGGGTCGCACCGACTTAGTGAAGCACAGCATCCGCACCGATAACAGCCTCCCCATCAAGCATAGCCCCATGAGAATCGCGCCCGCCAGGAGAGAGGAGATGAAGAAGCTAGTCACCGAACTGGCGGCACAGGGGGTAGTAGAGCGCTCTGATAGCCCATGGTCAGCAGTTGTTGTCTTGGTGAAGAAGAAGGACGGCACAACACGCTTCTGTGTGGACTACCGGGCCTTGAACAACGTTACGGAGGACTCCTACCCCCTGCCTAGAATCGACGACACATTGGACGCCCTCGCTGGTGCCAGCTGGTTCTCTACAATGGACCTCAAGTCGGTATACCACCAAGTCGAAATGGCCGAGGAAGACACACCTAAGACCGCGTTTTCGTTTGGCCAAGGGCTGTGGCAGTTCAAGGTACTGCCCTTTGGTCTCTGTAACGCCCCTAGCTGCTTCGAGCGCCTCATGGAGAGAGTGCTCGATGGCCTGCAATGGAAGACGGCGCTGGTCTACATCGATGACGTCATCGTCTTCGGGCGCACCTTCGAGGAGGAGCTGGGGCGGATAGAAGAAGTGTTGCAGCGGCTAAGAAAGGCCAACCTTAAGCTCAGCCCTAAAAAGTGTTTGTTTTTCCAGCACGAGGTGGCGTTCCTGGGTCACATCGTTGGGCGTGATGGAGTGCGGACTGATCCGCAAAAAGTAGCAGTGGTACGAGACTGGCCCGTGCCCAGGAATGTTGGGGAGGTCCGAAGTTTCCTGGGGCTTTGCACCTACTATCGGCGCTTCGTGCGGGACTTCGCCACCATCGCAGCACCACTTCACCAACTCACGAGGAAAGCCTTCGAGTGGACAGAGGCCTGCCAGGAGGCTTTTGATGGCTTGAAGGTCGCGCTGACGGAAGCACCGGTGATGCCTTACCCAGATCCGAGTCGTCCGTACGTGGTGGACACTGACGCAAGCTCAGAAGGTATCGGGGCCGTGCTTTCGCAGGAGAAAGACGGAAAAGAACACGTAGTTGCTTATTACAGCGCCAAGCTCAGCAAGCCAGAGCGCAACTATTGTGTCACCCGAAAGGAGCTGCTGGCGGTGGTGAAGAGCCTGGAACACTTTCACCCCTACCTGTATGGCGCCAAGTTCGTTGTGAGAACCGACCATGCAGCTCTGAGGTGGCTCAAGACGATGAGGAGGCCCGAGGGACAGTTAGCGCGGTGGTTGGGGAAGCTGGAGGAGTACGACTACAGCATGGTACACCGATCAGGCAGAGCACACAACAACGCCGACAGCCTGAGCCGCCGCCCCTGTGAGGCTGAATGCACCCACTGTGTTGGTAAGGAATCCGACACAGTAGCTCGCCGGTTGCAAGTCCTTGGGGACGCAGAGGAGACGAACGACAAGTGGAGGAAGGCACAACGGGAGGACGCTGACCTCGCTCCTGTTATTCGCTGGTTGGAGGCAGGCGACGAGCGACCAGGCTGGGAGGAGGTGGCGACTGAGAGTCCTTCCACCAAGCACTTAGTGGAGCAGTGGGCCACGCTGAAGTTGGATCAGGGCGTGTTGCTGAAGTGTTGGGCGAAGACAAGAGGGGGCGACTCATCCTGGCTGGTTGTGGTACCGCGCTCTCTGAGGGCGGAACTTCTGCAGGAGCTACACGCAGGTCTCACGAGTGGACACTTGGGAGAAAGGAAGACTCTGAGCCGCCTCCGCCAGCGTTTTTACTGGGTGCGGATGCGTGTAGACGTGCAGGAGTGGTGCAAAGCCTATGACACGTGCTGCGCCAAGAAGGGACCCGCAAGGCGGACTTGCGCGCCTCTACAGCTGCATGGAGAGAGTGGCTGTGGATATCTCCGGGCCTCTACCTACCACGTCGCGAGGTAACCAGTTCATCTGCGTCGTGATGGACTATTTCACGAAGTGGCCCGAGGCCTACGCTCTCCCCAACCATGAGGCAGAGACGGTGGCGGACGTGTTGGTCAGTCAGTTTTTCACCCGGTTTGGGGTGCCGGATGAACTACACTCTGACCAAGGACGTGAGTTCGAGTCACGAGTCTTCCAGGAGAGCTGTGAACTGCTGGGCCTACGCAAGACCAGGACAACGCCTCACCGCCCCCAGTCAGATGGCATGGTTGAGAGGTTCAACCGAACCTTGGCCAACGAGTTGGCCAAGTACTGCGGAGAGGGACAGCAGGACTGGGACTTCAAGCTGCCTGCTCTACTCATGGCGTACCGGTCTGCGGTGCACGAGGCAACAGACTACACACCGGCGCGCATTATGCTGGGGAGAGAGCTTCGACTGCCGGTGGACCTGGCCACCGGGCGGCCGCCAGACCAAAATCTGCCCACCGACACGAAGACCTACGCTTTGGTGCTGAGGGAGAGGCTGTCAGAGGTCCACAGGCAGGTGCGTGGGAGTCTCCGTATCGCAAGGACAGGCGATGAAGCAGCACTACGACCGGAGGATGCGGGAGGCGAGGTACTCTGTGGGTGATCTGGTGTGGCTGCACAACCCCCGCAGGAAGAAAGGATGGTCCCCTAAGCTGCAGAGTCCCTGGGAGGGGCCTTATTCGGTGGTGGAGGTAATCTCTTCTATTACTTACAGGATCCGTAAAGGACAAAGGGGTCGTACACTCGTCGTCCATGTTGACCGCCTGTGGTGCTACCATGGGCCAGGTAACTACACCTGGGGTCATGGCGAGGCGGATGACACCGGGGACGAGGACCAGCCAGACGAGCGTGAGCGCTCAATGGACCACCAGCGTGACCAGCCTCCTGCAGACGTGGATCTTAGTGGAAGGGAACAAGGAGAGGCCACTGTCATGTCAGCCCCGTCTTCCCCCTTGCTCGCAGCCGACCCAAGGGGTGCGATACCTAAGCGGCGCCGCCAGAGGCCTAAGTGGCTGCAGGACTATTACGTACCATCTGAGTCTTCAGACGAAGAATAATTAACTTTTACTTTTGTTTATAACACTGGTGTGCACCAGTCGGGGTCGACTGACAGAATAAAGGGGTGGTGGTGTTGCGAAGGTGTGTGTGTGTGTGTGTGTGTGTGTGTTGGAAGGGGTGACGTGGCAATGTCCGCCTGGTTCGGGGCTCCATGGAGCAGCGAGGGGGTTCGGGACAGAGGTGACGAGGTAGGATGGGCAGAGAGTGTGAGGCAGTTAACCTCCACCCGCCTCATGGATTACTACTCTGCCTACCTGGATTACTTACTCTGCCGCGCCAAACCCCTCGTCCCTGGAGACCACGCTTTCCGTGCTGTATGTGACGTACGAGAGACAGTGTTTGTGCCTACTGTGGATGTATCTTGTGCCTTTCTGTACTTATGGTGTTGTAAATGAAGAACTGGTGTGAAGTCTCATGTGTTTACCTATCCATGCCTGTGACCTCGTTAACAACACACGTAACGAACTCCCCCCCCCCCCAGCCACGTAACAATACACACACACACACACACACACACACACACACACACACACACACAGTAAACTATATAAGCATGCATGTGCCTGAAGAATGAATTTCAAGGTAAAGTGGTTTAATGATCACCACAAGGTTATAAGTTTGTGTTTCATTACCGGTATATAAGACGACTCCTTGATTTAGGAGTCTCAAAATTGGCAAAAGAAAAAAAAATCATTTTATCTTTTAGCATACATGGTAGTTTTCAGAACTTCGTTTTCATTCTTTATTACTCCTATCTCCGCCTCACACTCCTCACACTTTTCTTTAAATCCCCATTTTCCTTGCTAAGCTGCATCTTCAACACATCATCGATCATCCACTTCAAAAATCTCGCATATCTCCATTTTCTTCAATCTCCCCTCATCCGGTGTGTGTGTGTGTGTGTGTGTGTGTGTGTAATTCACTGTTGCGGTCGCCTGCTGGTCACCCAGCCAGCCTTTTCCCTACAGAGCGAGCTCAGAGATCATAGACCAATCTTTGGGTAGGGCTGAAACCACATCACACCCTACACAACCCCTCGAGTTACATCCCGTACCTACTTGCTGCTGTTGAACAGGAGCTAGATACACATTAAGAGGCTTCCCCATTTGCCTCACCGCACCTGGGACTCAAACCCTGGCCCTTTCGGTTGTGGGCCAACTGTGCTAACCACTACACTTCACAGTGTGTGTGTGAGTGTGTGTGTGTGTGTGTGTGTGTGTGTGTGTGTGTGTGTGTGTGTGTGTGTGTGTGTGTGTGTGTGTGTGCACTGTTGTGGTTGCCTGCTACTCACCCAGCCAGGCGAGTAGCCTGGATGAGTTAAGAGCTCATATACCAATCTTTGTGTGTGTGTGTGTGTGTGTGTGTGTGTGTGTGTGTGTGTGTGTGTGTGTGTGTGTGTTCACTGTTGTGGTTGCCTGGTACTCACCCAGCCAGGCGAGTAGACTGGATGAGTTCAGAGCTCATGTACCAATCTTTGGGTAGGGCTGAAACCACGTCACACACTACACAAAAGGACAGCAAGGCCACAACCCCTCAAGTTATGTCCTATAACTACTTGCTGCTACATGAACAGGGCCCAAATACACATTAAGAGGCTTGGCCCTTTGCCTCGCTCAACTCAAACCCGAGCCCTCTCGGTTGTAAGCCAAGCGTGCTAACCACTACCCTACTCAGTGAGAGTGTGTGTGTGTGTGTGTGTATTTACCTAGTTGTACTATACAGGCTTCGAGCAGTGTTCATAGTGTTCTGTCTCCATATCTCCATATATCCAACATTTCCTTGAATTTATGTATAGTGGTTTCTGTAACAACCTCCTCTTTTAGTCCATTCCAGGTGTCCACAAGTCCATGTGGAAAACTGTACTTTTTTGTGTCCTATAGACACCGACTGTTTTTTATCTTCCTTGAGTGTCCTCTCATCTGTCTGTTTCCTTCTTCCATCATTACCAGGTTTTGCTTGTCCAACTTTTCAATACCATTCTCTCTCTCTCTCTCTCTCTCTCTCTCTCTCTCTCTCTCTCTCTCTCTCTCTCTCTCTCTCTCTCTCTCTCTCTCTCTCTCTCTCTCTTCTATCTTGTAGAGTTGGCAGCCCCATTTCTTTTAATCTGTCTTCATATGTCAGCTCCCTTAATTCTGGTACCATTTTTATCGCTACTCTTTGGATCCTTTCTAGTTTCCTTACAATTTTTTTCGCATTCGGTGACCACACCACTGCTGCATATTCCAACCTTGGATGTATCACACTGGTTAGAATTTTTTTCATCATGTCCGTATCCTTGTGATGGAAAGTCACTCTAATATTGGTTAACATTCTATATGTTGATTCAAATAGTTGATTTATGTGCCGCTCTGGGCTCAGTGGCTCCTGCATTACTACCCCTAGCTTTTCCTCCTGTCCCATCTTGTAGCTCCATTTTGGCCTTCTTTTGCTCTTGCCTAGCTTCATCACATGACATTTCTTTGTCTAGTCCAGTATGCCCTCAAAATCCACCATTCAAGGATAACATTTACAGACAATTTATTCTCTTCAAAGAAACATCAATCATTTCTACCTTTCACCTTCTTTCCACAAACAAACACATACACCAGCTGTGCCTTCTTTACATACACAATATATGACACATACAGAAAACATACACGTATTATATGTATATAGCTGTAAGCCATAATATACAGTGGTACCTCTTGATTAAAACTTAATTGGTTCTTTTTGGCTGTTCGAATTGCGAAAATGACATTTTAACATCCAAAATGTATTTTTTCACTCACCTGTTCCTTCTACTATAGACAATGAACACATTGTCTCTTTTGTCTGTCAGTAAGTAAAATCAACACCCCTTACGCTTACCACTGCGCCTGCCTGCCTACTCTCATTGCTGTCCATCCTTGTACCCCACTTCTAAATGACCTAAATAGGTAACTCAAAGAAGAAGTATTGAGTGGGCGGGAGTATGTGTAGAAGGAATAGGTAAGTGAAAAATACATTTTGGACATGAAAATGTCATTTACTTCACATAATACCTGATCCTTCTACCATAGGCAGATTTCCACACTTAGGCGGTGGGGCAATGCAGAGTAAGGGGTTGAATATGGGTGATAAAGTTCACAAATAACTGTGACTTACCAGCAGCAACAAAGTCGCATAGGGAAGGACACTGATCCTAGTTGCCATAGCGTCTCCCAATAGACTTGTGTCATGTACACTGAGGTGACTCAGAGGAGAGGAGTGTGAGACACAGTGCAGCAGGAATCAAGGAACAATGCTGCCAGCAGCCACTATTGGTCCCAGGGAAAAGACCCCGTCCTGGACCTGGTGAACTGATCTGAGATAGTGAGTGGCGAAGACTGAATGTGTCTTCCAGCAAGCCACTTCCATGATCTCCGATAACGCCCTGTTGCTGGACCACAAGAGAGACGTTGCCACAACACGGATGTCATGTGCCCTCACCCGGTAAGTAGGGCTCAAGTGGTCAGAGAATTCCTCATGAGCAGAACGTATTAATTAGCCGCGTCGCAGTGAGGGTCGTAGATACCTATTAGCGCTACAATTTTTAATTGTCGCCGATATCCTGTGGCAAAGGGGTGACTTAGCTAATCTGGAAAACGATGTGCAGAAACAAATACGACATGAATTGCTGCACAAGTGAATTTAAAATTAAGAACATAACTGTTTATATTATTATTTATACTTACTAGTGTATGATAAGGCTTTGTTAATTCAATTATATGATAAAACTTAAAAATAGGTAATGATTTTTTTTAAAGTAAGTACGTGCGGTAAAAATAAAGTAATGCTGATTTTGGTTTATGCATTTTATCTGGGATTATTGAAAAATAGCAGATAACACTGTCACCTCCTATATATGAAGCTAATCAGTGAAATAAAACAGAACAGCATCGCTGACGGACGTACGACGAGCTGAAATAAGCTCGCCCTCCTGCCTCACCGCTCTGTCTAAACTCCGCCCTTTTCTTCTTCTTCTTCCTCTTGTGACTTTTGATGGTTGTCTGTTGATCGTCACCTCTACTTCTGTCTTGTTTTACTTAAAGGTTTTATCAGTTCCCTTTAGTTATAGTCATTGTAGAAGCAGAAGGCATACACAAGGACATTATTATTAGGAAGGTAATGTGTCTGAATAAATTAGTGATGTTCTATATGATTTTGTGTCGGCAAATTTCCGCGGGCCAAACCACACATCCCTCTTCTTCCACAAATTTGTAGGACCCGTGACGCGCCGTGGCAGACTGCACGTCTGATTCCAGAAAAGGAAGAGAAAGACAGACCAAGTAACTGATAAGGTCAAAGGATTTGCGAGATTTCCGAGCGGAAAAACGGAAGCTAAAAGAAATGTTGTTTAGGCTTGTTTGTTGCCGCCAGCCGAGGATAGTTGTCGTACCGGAAACGTTACGTATTTGTTAGAACATAATATTTCCTATACATTACATGCGTTTGCCTATTGTTCAATACATTCAAATGAAATTAAATATTATTGTACGTCCATTGAAGTCAATAGAAAATGACATTACTTGCCTTGATACAATCATAGGTGGTTTTATGAATATCATCTGAAATTATGAATAAAGGCTCAAACAATGTCATATACCATCAATTATCATGAAATAGATTTATTTAAATTTCAGAAGCATTAATGTGTAACGACACACACACCTTTGTAAGTTATTTAAAGCTTGCCCCAAAGAGTACTTATTTTTTCAACAAGAATTACAAAATCTGGTGGCGTCTGACAATAAAACCCTCACTGCGACGCGGCTAATTGCCGGAGGAAATACGAGATGGCTGCTTTGGAGAGGGGGCGTGTGGGATCTTGAACCAACAGGAACAGGTGCCTGGGTCGTGATGGAGATCGTGTCTTGTGAAGGTACCATCGAAGACCCCGAACAGGACAGAGGAGCCATTCACTGTCATCTGAGCCAACAGCATCCGAGAAACTTGGTAACATGAACTCCCGGGGGAGTGGGTTAGTAGGAATTTCTGTTTTGGCCACAAAGTCCGGAAGGTAGGAGAGAACCACATCGTTACCCTGAAAGGCAACTTGAACGGACAGCGTTTGTACCTCCCCAACTCTTTTGGACTTGTTGCTAGAGCCACCAGGAACAGAGTCTTCCGGGTCATAAGACGAAGAGAGGATTGGTCCAATAGTTCAAAAGGCGTTGCAACCAGATGGTGTAGAACCACATCCACATTCCTAGGGGGAACCCTTGCTGTGTTGGGACTGTTGACCGCAGGTATGTATGACCTCCCCTTAAGACCTGGTCAGTAGAAAGGTTAAACCCTTTCAGACGGAATACACTATTAAGCATAGCCTTGTAGCCCTTGATAGCAGAGAGTGAAAGGTGACAGTCTTGGTGCAAATGCAGGAGGAAAGCAGCAAACTTTTGACTGGAAGGTGTTGACACCATGTGGCCCTCCCGGTGGCACCATAGGCGGTAACGTCTCCATTTGCATTGGTAGTTCACGACCATTGAATGCCGTCGAGATTTCGCCAAGAATATCGCAACTCTCCGGGAGTAGCTCTGAGAGCAGAGGAGTCGCTGGATAGTTTCCACACGGTCAGACGAAACATGTGGAGACCATCGTGGAAGCAAAGAAAGTGTGGTTGCGGTAGTAGGTCTGAGCCCATTGGTAGAAGGCGAGGAGTGTCAAAGGTCACTTGTAGAAGGTCTGGAAACCACTCTGCTCGGCCAAATCGGAGCAATGAGGATGACTGACATCTCCTATGAAGACCAAAGTTTGGAGAAGAGATGCCTGATCGCCGGAAAAGGGGGAAGGCATAGAGGTCCATTTGATCCCAGGAGAACAGAAAGGCATCTGTCACAATGGCCATGGGATCCGGAAACGGGGAGACAAAAGCAGGAAGTTTGTAGTTCTGGCTGGTGGCGAAAAGATCAATGAGGAGCATAACTCCATAGTCGCCACAGAATCTAAAAGACCTCGTGGTGGAGGGTCCACTCTGTGGAAAGGACTTGAGACCTCTGGCTGATGGAATCTGCCACCACGTTGCGTGATCCACTGATGAATTGGGGGAGGAAAGAAATAAATCTGCTCTCTGTCCAACGCAACGTCCGCTGGGCTTCGTTGTTGAGGGCCAACGAATGAGTGTCCCGTTGATGCAAAAGGTATGCCAGAGCTGTGGTGTTGTCTACAAACTGTTTTGGCCTTGAGGAGATGTTGAAGATAGAGGAGAGCAAGCCGAACTTCCCGCAACTCCAGGATATTGATGTGGAGGGTGAACTCTTCCTTGGACCACAGGCCCCCCAGTGTGATGAAGGAGGGAGCAGCCCCAGCTGTGAGTGGAGGCATCCGTGTAAAGCAGAAAATCCGGAGACACGTTCCAGAGATCCCTGCCTACCAGAAGATTGGACTCCAACATCCACCATTGTAGGTCTGTCCAAGCAATCCGCACCGAGTTGTCATGCACGGCCTTTCCAGCCGAAACTGGGAAACCAATGGCTTAGATGATGTACGGGAACTTGTAAGTAAGAGTCCTTTAGGTCGATCGAGACCATCCCGTCATACCGGCGGACAGCTACTAGCACCGTCTGAGCAGTTTCCATCCTGAACTTTGTAGTAATATGATGATTGAGGAAGGAAAGGTCGGTAACTGGACGAAATCCCCCCCTCACCTTGGGGACCACAAAGATGCGACTGTAGAACCCGGGTGTTTGGCTCATGAAATTTTGTCTGAATACAGCATTGGACATAATGTTCTAGTCCAGGGTCAGAAAGAACAGTAAAACAAGTCAGTCTCCACAGCCACTGCCACAGGCAAATGTAGCTCAAGCGTTGGTACCAATCCCAGCTACAGATAAGAAAAAACGACCACAACACAGGTGCAGAGTGTGCAGTGCTGAGGAGAAACACAAGTGGGCTTAAAAGTATTGTCCTGCTGGCAAGGAACAACCTGGAATATGTTCAAATGAACATTTCCAGGCTTACCACAGCCAATAGCATAGTACATCACATTTCATAGGGTAAGTTTTACTAGTATTATTATGTACATACCATTACTTTCATTTAAATATATTTCAGTATATTTGTATGCGAAGCGCACATTATGAAAATCATTACATTTTCTTCTATTAGTAAAATTATTGTTTAACGTTTTTCTCTCTTGATATAATAATATACTAATATACTAATATACTAATATATACTATATACTAATATATACTAAATATACTATATACTAATATACTAATAATGATATAATATACTTCGAATTAAGTAAAAGCACTGAGTTTTGGTGTAACACCGGGGGGTGAGGCACGGTCATGCACGGGCAAGGGCAGTGCGGTATGGCAGGGGAACGGTTTGTTTACATCGGCGGGTGGCTGCGGTAACGAAGGGGTTAAGAGAAGTCAATATCACCCACATGCATATATGGGTTTGGGCTCTGAATAGGGAATCATTATTCTTGAGCTACCAACGGCTCCCTGACACACAAATACGGCGTAACCCTCTAGTCACGTTTGAGAGCCAAAAGCACTTCAAAAGAGAGGTTAGTTTTAACTGACTTTCCTGTTGGTTAAAACTGGTGACACTCCGTAGTCTACATCCCTTTCTCCCTTCTGAGCTCCCTTGCACTCCCCGCCCCCCCGCGCCCCCGCCAACCCCCGTGTCCCAACCACCCCCCGCACCCCCACAACCCTTAGCACCCCCGCCACCCCCTGCGCTCCCACCACCTGCGAACCGCTCTCCACCCCAACCTCCCTGCGCCCCGCTCTCTCACTCCCACTCTCTCTCCTCCTCCACCCTGCTCTCTTTCCGGGCACTCTCATTCTCCCTCGCCGCCTGCTGTCCCTGGGACGCCTTCCTGCGATGCCTAGTGACGCCACCTCCTGCTCAGTGACGCCGCCTCCTGCCCGGTGACGCCGCCTCCTGCCCGGTGACGTCGCCTCCTGCCTGGTGATACCACCTCCTGCCCTGTGACACTCTGGCCCATGCAGATACAAGTATCCGAGAGAAGCCAGCGAGATGCTATGGCGCCTCCCCTTGCAGCCAGACCCAGCCAGCCACACACCATGGTGCCGTGGTGCTTCCTTCCCCATCCCATGTCTCAGTTAACTGAGACATACGGCAGCTCCCGCTGTGCTCAGCCGCCCAGGATTTACCAGGATTTAACCCTCTGGTCCCCAGGATTTAACTCCCTAGTGCCCAGGATTTAACCCCCTAGTGCCCAGGATTTAACTCCCTAGTGCTTAGGATTTAACCCCCTAGTGCCCAGGAGCCATACTTATAAAGAGTTACGGCTTCGCCCTAAATCCGCGTCTGAGACTCAGAAAACCGCGCCCTAGTTACGGCGTGGAATTACGTGTTCGTCTCAGTGCTCGCCTCAGGCTCCCATCAAACATGTCAAGATATCGCTAAACATAGCGAATGTCCATGTATATAAAACATTGTTTCTACTCAATAAATAACCCGAAAAATGTATAATTTCTGATGAGAATTGCAATTTTTGACTTTCATGAGAAAAATGCTATAAATATATGTTTATTGTATTGTCAACAAAATCACAGGCTTCCTTGCGGTCACGTCAACGATGGCGGGAAATGCCAAGATTTCTGACTCGAGGAAAAGGAAGGATAACTGGGGGCAGGATGAGATCCACCTCCTTGTCCAATCCTACGGGGTGGAAAAGGACATCCTGCGGGGTGATTTTAGATCGCCAGGCGTCTCTGCCAAGGCCAAGAGGGATGCTTGGCTGAGGCTGGCAGATCGCTTGGCTGGGGAATATCTCCCTGGCCAGCGGTCTGTCAAAGACTGCCAAAAGAAGTGGCAAGTTATTCTTTCCACTAGCCGGAGAAACATCTCCAAATTTATGAATGCCACTGCTGCAACAGGTAAGAAAGTTTTATACATCTGCCATAGTAATGATGACAGAGTAGTCACCCACCTATGTCGCAGCAGCTGGATTGGTAGGATAGTTTGATTAGTTAATAATAATAATTACATACTAATAATGATAACAATGAAAATTATTATTATCAATACTTTGGTTTGGTAAGAATAACTATAACTTTTGTGTGATTAGGTTGTTTGGTTATGCTACTTTGAATAAGTTTGATTAGTTTATGATAATAATAGTAATAATTACATACTGATATTGATGACAATAAAATGTTTATCATTAGTTCTTTGGTTTGGTAAGAATAACTGTAACTTTTGTCTGATTAGGTTGTTTGGTTATGCTACTATGAATAAGTTCGATTAGTTTATGATAATAATAGTAATAATTACATACTGATATTGATGACAATAAAATTATTATTATTAGTACTTTGGTTTGGTAAGAATAACTATAACTTTTGTCTGATTAGGTTGTTTGGTTATGCTACTTTGAATAAGTTTGATTAGTTTATGATAATAATAGTAATAATTACATACTAATATTGATGACAACAAAATGGTTATTATTAGTACTTTGGTTTGATTAGAACGACTATAACTTTTGTCTGATTAGGTAAGATTAATTAATTATATACAGTAGTATAATTAGTAGGTGATAATGCATCTATCACATTGAGATGCTGCCACATATCAATATTATAATGTTTATTTTCTTGATTTCAGGTGGTGGTCCACCACCTTCCCCACTGTCAGAGCTGGACAACATGATATGGGACATCCTGGGCCGGCATAATGTTTCCTTTGGGGGATACAGCGACAGGGAAGAAATTGCAGCTGTGGAAAGGTACCATGTTGTGCATCGTATTCATATCTTGCTTTTTGGGCTAAATAGCTAGTCTAAATATTTATATCCATGATACATCTACTAACAGATATCACATTTCATTTTTCATGGTTGTTATCTGTCACCTGAAAGTAAGTGACATCATGCCTAACTTCCATCTATCTTGTTTCAAATCTATTACCTTTGTTCCAAGGATGTCTGTTGCAATATTCAGAAGGTATTATATATACAACAAAATTCACTTATAAAATATAATTAAAATAATTATTGTACATAAATCATGATGAATAAGAAATTCATTACACATCATAGACATGAAATAGTTAATGATGAGTCAGTGTTTTCATAAGGATTTGGCCTTTTTCAAAGAAAGGAAACTATACATCTATCCCTATTAGAAGTCCCAATACATGTTTGGGGGAAATTATTAAATTCATGATAGGTATAACACCTTAAAAATCATTTTTGTGTATCAATATTGCTTCACTTGACAATTTTAACGTAAATTTTCATTACAGAAGGAGCTCCATCCCCATTGGTGATGACAGTGTCAATGATGATGGCACATCAACATTATCACTAGAGGAGACTGCTCATGAGATGGCCGAGGACACCAACTCCTCTCTGGTCTCCTTCTTCATCACGGATGAGAAACACCTGCAAAAAGAACAGGAGGTTGCTGAGAAATTGCTGCAGTTTAAAGTAGCTGTTGCTCAAACCAAGGCAGAACAGCTTGCAGCCGAGGCCAAAGCTGAGGCTGAGATAGCCAAGGCCAATGCTGAAAAGGCCAAGGCAAAAGCAGAGCAGAGGAAAGCTGAGCTTGAGCTACAAGCCATCAATGCTGAAGAGGCTAAATATTGAGCCTTAATGTACAATGTATACTAAAAAATGTATTCATATATGTCACAAATCAATTTTAATTTCCCCCCATACTTCATTTCTCTCTCTCTCTCTTTTGGGTGAAATCTTTATATAGTGTACTCAGTAATGGTGTTTCTGTCTCACGTAAAGTTATTGGTATATGCTAATGGATAATGAGTTTCCCAACTTACATCATTGAATGTTTGCTTAATTTTCCTCCCCATGATGAGGTGCATTGCTGAAAAAAAAGTAAAACATTAGTATTTCCCATAACATTTTTAAACAAATGAAATAGCACTGGTTAATGGAAATAATGCTCACTAACTTATAAATAATGACAAGATAATGAAAAATGAGTAACACACTAATCAGAATCTATACATATTTGGATGCAGATGCCAAAAATTGAGTCTTACTTGAAATAAAGGCTGACATATTCGTCCCTGTAACGCAGACCACCACGTCTGTCAGCTGGTGGGACTCTTGCTGGTGGAGCTGGTGGGGGGTCTTGATCTACAGGATCAATGCTCCCATCCTCAGCTGGTAAGCCAATATTTCTGTCCTTGCATATATTGTGGAGCAGGGCACAAACCTCAATAATCCTGCACACATATGCAGGGGACTTTACTCTAATTTCTCCATGAAGTACATGGAATCGCCTCTTCCACTGCCCAATCCCTGCTCCATAACACATCTTGTTCTCTTGTGGTCTCTATAATAAAGGAAATGCATTGGAATTTCAGTATGTAAAATGTTTCAAACTTTATCACACTCCAGTTATTAATTATTTATATGCTAATTGAATTTGAAGGGAACAACTCCTAGATTTAGTTAGTCAAGTTAATGCATTAGGAGAAATTGGATGGGAAGCACCAGTGTGTCACAATAAATAAATACACAAGCAAAATACTAATGTAAGACTTTAAAATTGAAAAGACACAATTTTGAGTGGAAAATACACTTACCTGTTGTAGTTTGTTTGTGGTCCTGGCTGAGGGTGCTGGTAAGGGGTAAGCAGCCACCTCTGACTTGGGTAGCCACTGTCCCCAAGAAGGTGGGATCCAGCAGGAACACGCCCATCTTAAAAAAGTGCAAATATAGCACTTTCCCTCAAAATTCGTGCATCATGCACAGACCCGGGCCATCGAGCTACTATGTCCAAGAACTTGTAATTTTGGTCAAATACCACTTGCACATTGATGGTATGCTGCCCTTTTCTGTTTACATATTCCACCTCAAATTCTTTAGGGGGAAGCAGCCACACATGTGTCCCATCAATAACACCGATGATGCCGTGCATACCATAGTGTGCCAAGAATTCCCTCTGTTTGGTGGTAGTCACTGCTTATTTCTTGCCGTGGGGCTTGAAATGGCATCTTGCACCAAGTCTGTCACAAACATGATACCTTCCCTGTCCAGGCGGTATCTTTTGATAAGTTCGGCACCACTGAAGTCGTTCAAGACGTCTCTCCTTTCACAGAAAACTCTGGAAAGACGTTCAGCTGCTGCCACGGCCATCTTTATTTACTGTCGTGAGCATGTCTCAGGCCTCGTCACAAGTCCGTATTCCACCTCCCACCCTGCCCTAACTTTTACGCGCATCTCAGGCGCGGATTGCTCGACTTACGGCGTTTTCGCAGGATTTAGGACACGCATCCGCCATTTTGATAGCTTAAGATGAGCAGCTGATCGTCTCAGGCGAAATAATTTCTTTATAATTATGGCTCCAGGATTTAACACCCTTGTGCCCAGGATTTACCCCCAGTGCCCAGGATTTACCCCCAGTGCCAAGGATTTTACCCCCCAGCGCCCAGGGTGTATCCCCAGTAATCCCCAATTGCCGGGGATTACTCAATCATTCCCCAGTGCCCAAGATGTATTCCCAGTAATCCCCAACAGCGTTCCATCTGTGCCCAGGATTTAATCACCTAGTGTCCAGGATTTATCCCCAATAATCCCCAACCACCCAGGATTGCACACAATGTCCCCCAGTGCCCAGGATTCAATCCCCCAACTCCTGCAGTACCTTGAAAAACCCAGGATTACCTACAGTGCCGACGCAGTGTCCACCACACGTGCCGGTGCAAGTGCCCGTCTCTGACTGTGCTGTGGTTTCTCTCACCATACACCATCAGCATGTAGATGCCCACAGCACCTGCCTCCATGGCATCAACAGACCCCACTGCGCCCTCATCCCTCTCGGTGCACGTGACCTTCTGGACACCTTTCTGCAACCAGGACCCAGCCATGTGGTTTGCCATCATTAAGTGCAATTTCAGAGCTGCCTCCATCACAGCAAACCTCACAAAATTTACTCACGCCACGGCACTCCTTCCTCCTGACGTCCTATTCAAGGTCTCTGACATCATCAGCAACACAGCTGCTTCCGCCGCACCGTACGACCTCAAGACTGCTGTCCTAACTCGACTACAGTCTACCATAACCGCCTGTCTCCAGGAACTGCTGAGCAAAGAGGAGCTCGGTGATGAGAAGCCCTCCAACCTCCTCAGACGTATGAAACAGCTGTTGGGTGACAAATACAGCACGTTTGACACTGATCTTTTCCGCCACCTATACTACCAGCGGCTGCCTCTCGCCACACAATGCAGCCTCTTCCGCGTTAAGGACAAGCTGTCAGTTGAGGAAATTGCTCAACTGGCGGACGATTTCATGGCGACTCTTCCACCTGGCCCTTCGGTTGCTTCTGCTACTGTGAAGCTGGAGGCAGACTCACACCTAGCAGAGTTAGTCTCCCAACTAGCGCTCCAAGTTAGCAACCTCACTCGCCAATTAGACAGCCGTCCCCGCACCAGGACTCCCCTACGATCTAGGCGTCGCTCCTGTTCCACCAGCAGGTCCGCCAGCACCTCCCGTGCCTCTGTCACTTCCTCTGGCACCTGCTGTTATCACTGCAGGTTTGGTAGAGAGGCCTGCAAATACAAGTCGCTCTGTGACTTCACCACGAGACTTTCAAACCTGCCCAACGAGCATTACTGATGCATAATGTTCGCGGTGCTTCGACGCTGCTCCACATCTTCGATCCACTCTCCAAGACCTGATTCCTCATTGACACTGGTGCTGAAGTTAGTGTCCTTCCTGCAACGGCTTCCCAATGCTCCCTGCCTCCAGCCCTACATCTTTACACTGCTAATGGCACCAAGATTCCAGTGTTCTCTCGTACGACTATGCTGGTGGAGCTCAGCCTATGCCATTCCTTTGAATGGACTTTCTATGTGGCACCAGTCTCTCAAGCACTCGTGGGCGCCAACTTCCTATCACACTTTGGTCTACTGGTGAACATGCAGAATCGGCAACTCGTCGATCCTTTCACTTCACTCACCACACATGTGCAGCCCAGCCCAGGTGCCAGCGCGTGTCTCACCATCATTAAGGCAGACACCCAGTTCACTGCACTCCTGAAGAAGTTCCCGACTCTTCTGCAGCCGTACTCCACAACCAGACCTGTAAAACACGTCATGCACACACATCGAGACCTCTGGCTGGCCTACGCACGCCAAGGGCCACCACCTAGCACCTGAGCACTACAAGCTCACCAAGGCCGAGTTTGAGTCTCTCATGTATACTGGTGTACTACAGCCAAGCTCCAGCAACTGGTCATCTGCCCTCCACATCATCGATAAGAAGAATGGTGAAATCCATCCCTGTGGTGACTAGCGTGCTCTCAACGCCCTCACCAAGCAGGACAGCTATCCTGTGCCTAACATGCAGAAGTTTACCTTACAACTCACCGGCTCCATCATCTTCTCCTGCATCTACCTGGTGAAGGCTTTCCACCAAATCCCAGTCAATCCTGACGACATCCTGAGAACAGCCATTATCACTCCTTTTGGCTTGTTTGAGTACACATGGATGTTATTTGGACTCAAGAATGCAGCCCAGACATTCCAACGCTTCATCGAAGAGGTAGTGCGAGGCCTTCCCTTCTGCTTCACCTACACTGACGACCTCCTCATTGCCAGTCCTGATGAGGAAACCCACCTCACCCACCTTCGCCAACTCTTCAAACATCTCGAAGACTACGGCATCTAAATCAACTTGGAGAAGTACGTGCTGGGTGTCTCTGGACTTCCTTGACCACTCCATCTCTTCTGCAGGAATCGCACCTCTGCCTTCAAAGTGTGAGGCTATTCAGCGGTTCCCCAAGTCTTCCACGCAGTGCCAGCACAGGGAATTCCTGGGGATGGTAAATTACTACAACCGCTTCTCCCTCACTGTTCACTTCTTCTCCAACCTCTCTACTCCATGTTCAAGCCTTGCAAGAGAGGCCAGTCTGTCAACCTCAACTGGACACCAGAAGCTGAAACTGCCTTTAACTCCACCAAGGAGTCTCCACCCTCTCCTTCCCTTCTCCTGATGTCAACACCTCCATCTCCACTGATGCCTCCAGCATTGGTGTCGGTGCTGTGCTCCAGCAACATGTCGGTGATGGCTGGAAACTGGTGGCCTTCTTCTCAAGGAAGTTCACCCCTGCAGAAGTGAAGTACAGCACTTTTGACAGGGAACTTCATGCCATCTACCGTGCCATCAAGCGTTTCCGCTACTTCGTGGAAGGCCAGCAGTTCCACGTCTTCACTGACCACAAGCCTCTCACCACCATATTCCGCAAGAAAAGTCCACCTACACTCCACGCCAGCTGAGGCACATAGAATATGTGTCACAATTCACCACGGACAATCACTACATCAAAGGCTGTGATAACGCCCCAGCTGATACACTCTCCCACAACATCAATGCTGTGTCTTCTTCCCTCCTCAACTATGCCACTGTTGCTCCAGATCAAGTTGGTGACACTGAACTGCAGCAGCTGAAAGACAATGCCGCACTCGAGATAAAGAAGATCCAGGTGCCAGGGACAACTGGCATCCGCACATCACAGCAGCTGATGACATCCCGCTTCATATGGACCGGCATCAACAAGGACGTAAGGCTATGGACCGGCACCTGTCTCAAGTGCGAAGCCTCCAAGGTGACATGCCTCACCCACTCCTCTCCAGGCACCTTCACGCCAGCCTCCACCAGGTTCGAGCACATCCACATAGATACTGAGGGCCCCCTGCCATTCTCCCGGGGTTACAGGTACCTGCTCATCTGCATGGACCGCTTCACCAGATGGCCTGAAGCCACTCCTCTGGCGGACATCACCACTGACACTGTGGCTCGCGCTTTCATGGAGACATGGGTGTCCAGGTTTGGTGTCCCTCTCAGCCTCACATCCAACCGTGGTGGCCAGTTTGAGTCCCAGGTATAGAGTCGCATAATGACTCTACTTGGCATCAACTGCTTCAGAACCTCCACCTACCACCCACAGGTGAATGGCATGGTCGAGCGTTTCCACCGCCAGCTCAAGGCCTCACTGACAGCCTCCTCATTCTGTTGAGAAAAGTGGGTGGACACCTTACCCCTTACACTCCTCAGCATCGGGACTACCCTGAAGGAGAACCTTCCGCACTCCTCTGCTGAGCTGGTATATGGCTCCACCCTCCGATTGCCAGGAGAACTCCTTGCCAGCCAGCCTACCCTCATGCCCTGCAGTGTCCAGGACTTCGCAGCTACCCTCAAAGAGTCTTTGGCGAGTCTTTGGCCGGTGCAGCCACACACACCTAAAAATGCCGCAGTCTTCGCCAGCCAGGACCTTAATAGCTGCTCCCACATCTTCCTCCACATCAACAGCATCAGGCATCCCCTCCAGCAACCGTCCCAGGGCCCCTTCAAAGTCCTCTGTCGCACTCGGAAGACGTTCACCCTAGACGTCAATGGCGCCTCCCAGACCGTCACAGTAGACAGGGTCAAACCTGCATACCTGCTCCAAGATGTCTCCTTGCCTATTGCCGCCACTGCTACACCTGCCATCATCTCATGCACCTCATCCAAACTGCCTGGACCACACGCCAGGAAGATTTCATTTCTCCTCCCTCAAAACTAGGGGGAAGTATTGTAGTGTGCACCTTATCTAGTCCAATGTGCCCTCAAAATCCACCACTCTCTTACACACTTTTCTTACACTTTCAAGAATAACCATTTACAGAAAATTTATTCTCTTAAAAAAAAATCACTCATTCTACTTTGCACTGTCTTTCCACAAACAAACACACACACCAGCTGTGCCTTCTTTACATACACAATCTATGAAACATACAGAAAACATACATGCGCTATCTGTATTATATAGCTGTAAGATTGCTGGTATGTTCAGCCATAAGAATATACTACTGTGTAAGTTTTGAACAATAAACAGAGAGAGAGGGACAGAGGTACACTGTCGTATTCCCTTACCCTTAAGAGAAGTAAATATTATCCATAAGTATACTGTATATGGGTTTGGGCTCTGAGTAGAGAAACGTTCCTCTCGGGGTACCAAAATGTCTCGCTTAGCGGACAAACACTGCGTAACCATCTAGTTACGTTTGAGAGCCAGTAGCCCTTCAAAAGAGCGGCAGCAGAGTTGGCTGGCTTTAACCGACACTCGTGCCAGTCAAATCTTTGCACTAAAATCCAGTTTCCACCTCTTATTCCATTCATCAATCTTGTCTATGTCACTTTCTAGCTCATCAGTGCTTTTAATAACTCTCATTAATTTGGCGTTATCTTCAAACAGACTCATAAAGCTGGTCAAGCCACACTGCATATCATTTACATATATATACCTGGAACATAAGGGGGGCTACAACTGACCCCTGTGGTATTGCACTTGTTACTTTCCTCCAACTTGAAGTTCCTTCCCTGATTACAGTTCTCATTTCTCTATCTTTCAAATAGTCTTGCATCCATTCTAATAGTTTCCCTCGCAGTCCACCTATGTGCTTCAGTTTCCATAATAGTCTCTTGTGTGGAACCGAATCGAATGCTTTTTTGATGTCTAGGTAGAGAGTATCCACCCACCCATCCCTGTTATCGATTCCTTAAATTACTCTTGTATAGAAACTTATTTGGTTTGCCACACATGATTTTCCTTGCCTGAATCCAAATTGCCTACTAGATATAACTCTATTGTCCTCCAAATATCTCACCCATTTCTCTTTAGTTAATATCTCACACAATTTGCTTACAACACTTGTTAGTGAAAAAAGAGCTATAATATAGTGGGTCAGTCTTCTTTCCTCCTTTGTAAATGGGCACTATGTTGGCCCTCTTCCACTCTTGTGGTACCCTCCCCTCCTCTATACAGGTGGTAATCACTTCCCAAATTGGCTGTATTAATTGACCTTAACATTCCTTTAGTGTCCAACCTGACACTCCATCTGGTCCCATTGCTTTTCTACATCAAGATTTCTCAACAATCTGCCAACTTCTTGATTTTGTACCACAACCTCCTGGAATCCCTCAAGTGCCTTTGTCGTGTTTAGTTTTATAAAGTGTCCAACCTGACACTCCATCTGGTCCCATTGCTTTTCTTACATCAAGATTTTCCAACAATCTGCCAACTTCTTGATTTTGTACCACAACCTCCTGGAATCCCTCAAGTGCCTTTGTCGTGTTTAGTTTTATAAATGCCCCCTCCACTGTGAATACAGATTTGAAGCTCTCATTCATAATTTCACTAAGCTCTTCTGCTGTTTGGTATGTTTTTTCTCCCTTTACTATCTTATCTTTGCACTTCATCTTTCCATTTATATACTTATAGAAGAATTTGGGTTCATTTCCACACTTCTCTACCACATCCTTTTCAAAAGCTGTTTCTTCCTCTCTTCTTATCCTGACAAACTCATTCCTTGCTTCATTGTATCTCTCTCTCTATTACTTACATTCCTCTATTTCTTCAGTTTCCTCTAAGTTCTGTCTTTTGCTCTCTTTGCTTCTGCACATCTAGCATTATACCATATGTGTTTGCTACTCCTTATTTTGCATCTTTCCACACATTCATAATACTTCCTCAGGAATATTTCATATTTCTCCTGTGCTGTTTTGCCATTCATAATCGCTCTCCAATCTATCCATCTAAAAATTTCCTTAAGTCTTCAAAGTTGGCCCTCGCTTAATTTAACCTTTCATTTTTATAATCCTGTTCTCTTCTTACTAATGCCCATTCTTGTAATTCCACTTCAATGAATACATGATCACTTCTTCCCACTGGGCTTAGGTACTTTATGATGGATATGAGTTTTTTTTTTTTTTTTTTTTTTTTTTTTTTTGTGAACACCTGGTCTAGGATTGATGGTTCATCCTCTCCTCTGAGCCTAGTGAATTCCTCCACCCAATGATCCAGTGTGTTCTCCATGACTAATAACAACATTTCTTCATTCCATAATCCTGCATTTCCACTCTTTTCCATTTGTTTCCAGTTCACACCTTTGCAGTTAAAGTCTCCCACTAGCAGAACTTTTCTGTCCTTCCTCATCATGTCACCCAAGCATTTTAACACCTTCTTCATTGTTGTGTATTTTTCTAATTTCCACTTATTTGTTCTTGGTGGCACATAGGTTACTATAATTTTCCTCTTATCTCTTTCAGTAGCTTGAATTGTTATACTCATGACTTCTGCCATGCCACCCCCATATTGCACTCCTTCCACAACTATGTCTTCTTTCACTAGTATTAGTACTGCTCCTCCTTTTTCTTTTCTATCTCTCCTCCAAATTTTAAATCCCTCGTCCTGGAATTTTACGCAGATCTCTTCCTTTAATTTTGCTTCCATCATGCAGAACACGTCTGGTTTTTTACTACTTACATAATTCTTTATCTCTAACATGCTGCTTAGTAACCCATCTACATTTGTATATGCTACTTTTAATCTGTTGCTCTTTCCATCACTCATAGCTCCTGCTGCTGCTGTAATGGTTCCTCTGCTTACTCTTCCTTCTCCCGTATGAACCATCTCCTCAACCTCATATCTAGCACCCTCCAATTAAATTTCTCCTTCTCAGTCTCTGTCCTCCGTAAGTTTTTTCTTTAGCTTCTTGTCTTAACTCTTTCTCCTTCTGTCTTTCTTCCAAATTTCTGTGTGTGTGTGTGTGTGTGTGTGTGTGTGTGTGTGTGTGTGTGTGTGTGTGTGTGTGTGTGTGTGTGTGTGTGTTGTATTTACCTAGTTGTATTATGGAGGGCTCGAGCAGGGCTCATATTGTCCTGTCTCCATATCTATATATATCCAACATTTCCTTAAATTTCTGCACATTTGCTGCTGCAACAATCTCTTCACGTAATCCATTCAAAACATCCACCGTTCTATGCAGAAAGCTATACTTTTTAATGTCTCTCAAACATTGTCTTTTTCTGATCCTCTTTGAATGCCCTATCATCCTTTCACCATCGTCTTCCTTTAGTACCACCAAATCCTGTTTGTCAATCTTGTCAATGCGGTTCACTATTTTATACATCGTTATTAGATCTCCTCTTTCTCGTCTGGCTTGTAAGGTAGGCAGTTCCATTTCCTTCAACCTCTCCTCATATGTTAAATCTTTCAGCTGCCCTCTGAATCCTTTCTATCTTCGTTACATCTTTTTTTTTTATGTAGAGACCACACAACTGCTGCATACTCTAACTTGAGATGTATCATAGTGGCTATAATTTTTTTCATCATATCTTTATTCATATAATGGAATGCCACCCTGATATTCGTTAACATTCTGTGTGTCGAGCCACATATCCCATTTATATGTCGTTCTGGGGTCAGGGAAGCCTGTATAATCACTCCCAAGTGCTTCTCTTCCCCGCTCTTCATTATCACTTCCTCTCCCATTTTATACTCGCATGTTGGTCTGGTCTTACTCTTTCCCATTTCCATCACATGACACTTCTTTGCATTGAATTCCAGTGTGTGTGTGTGTGTGTGTGTGTGTGTGTGTGTGTGTGTGTGTATTTACCTAGTTGTATTATACAGGGTTCGAGCGGGGCTCATAGTGTCCTGTCTCCATATCTCCATATATCTAACATTTCCTTAAACTTATGGATATTGGTTGCTGCTGTAGATGGTCAACAGGTCTCCTCTTTCTCTTCTTTGTTCTAACGTTGGTAATTCCAATCTTGACAACCGTTCCTCATATGTTAATTCTGACAGCTCTGAAGCCAATTTCGTTGTTGCTCTTTGTATTCTTTCAAGCTTCCTTGTGTTTTTCTTAGTACTGGGTGACCACAGAATTGCTGCATATTCCAATCTTGGTTGTATCATTGTAATCAATATCTTTTTCAACATTTCCTCATCCATATACGCAAATGCCACTTTGGTTGATCTTAACAAATTGTAGGTTTCTCCAATGATTTTGTTTATTTGTTTATCAGCGGTCATATCTTTTGTGATGACTACTCCCAAGTCTTTTTCAAATTCTAACTTCTTTACTTCTTTATCTCCCAGATTGTATATTCCTGATATCCTGCTTTTGCTTTTTCCAAATTCCATTACACTACACTTTTTGACATTGAATTCCATTTCCCATTTTTGACCCCATTTCCAAATTTTTTTCAAGATCATCTTGCAATTTTTCACAGTCCCTCTTACTTTCCAATCTCCTCAGCAGTTTCACATCATCTGCAAAGAAACTCATATAACTGGTCACCCCTTCATCCATGTCATTTACGTGTATGGCAAACATAATCAGAGCCAACACCAATCCCTGCGGGACTCCACTAATCACTTCTTTCCAAGTAGATACTTTGTCTCTAATCATAACTCGCATTTTTCTTGCATGTAAAAAGTCTCTCATCCACTCTAATAGATTACCTCGCAGTCCTCCTATGAACTCTAATTTCTCTAACAATTTTCTGTGTGGCACCTTATCAAACGCTTTCTTGAAGTCCAGGAATACGCAGTCAGCCCATCTGTCTCTTTCCTGAATTATATCTAATAATCTTGAGTAGAAACACAGTAGATCAGTAGTACATGATCTTCCATGTCTAAAACCGAACTGTCTTGATCAGTATATTATTTTCCTCCAAGTGTTTCACCCATCTATTCTTAATAATCTTTTCGCAGATTTTGGCTATGGTGTTTGTGAGAGATATTGGTCTGTAATTCGTAGGATCTTCTCTATTTCCTCCTTTATATATTGATACTATGTTTGCATTTTTCAAATCTTCTGGCATTTTACCTACTTTTAGGGAACAATTTATTATGTTATATACTTTATCCACTAATTCCTCCCTACATTCTTTAAGTATCCAGTTTGAGACTTCCTCTGGACCATGAGATTTTCTTACTTCGAGATCCTTCATTTCATTCTCTATGTCTTGCCGTAATACAATAAATTCACTCATAGGAGGAGATCTTTTTTCTTAGCCTATTTCTTCATTCTTATCAATCTCTCTGGTGAATACTTCGTTAGAATGTTCACTCATTATTTCGGCCATTTCTTGATCTTCTGTGTATTCTATGTTTCCTCTTCTCAACTTTTCTATATTGTGATTGGTTTTCAGCTTTCCATTTACATATCTATAAAATAGTTTTGGCTGATCCTTGCAATTGTCAATTATATCTTTTTCATATTTCCTTTTTTCCTCCCTACAGATCTTTACATATTCATTCCTTTTCCTTTGTGTGTGTGTGCGCGCATGAATATTTTCGCATTACTTACCTGAGCAGCTTCTGGGTTCCTACAGGTGGCAATAATGACATCTGGAGGTGTGTTGTGTTGAGCCAGTAGTCTCACCATCTCCAGGCCCAGACCTCGACTGCTGCCGGTCACTAACACAGTGCGCGCCATCATGTTGCTAATAAAAAATAAAGAAACAAGCATTGTACATAATTACTTTAATATAGTAAGTTAAACAACTGAAACAACACTTCTTGATTAACAGCCACCTTAACACAAAACAAACACCAGAATCAAAGCAATAACAGACAATGTATGTATGTACATTTCTCAAGACAAGCATGCACTGAGGAGTAGGTGATATGATCAGTGTTAAAATAATATGGTGATTGTACCTTGTTAATAAATACATATTATGTCAGCCTTTGTACATGCCTCTTTTCAAACTCAGAATTTTTTTTTTTTTCTAAAAACCAATGATACACATAGTAAATAACATAATATTATTTCAAAATCTATTCTTATACAATTTAATGTTTACTGTTATCTTAAGGTTTCAAAATTTCTAAATCTATTGTAATACCAGACAAATCTACCCAGCAATGGACTGAATATCTGTTGCTGGGTATTTATCCATTGAGATTCTGTGGCCAGTAAAATCCAAAATCTGCTAATATGCAGTCCATTAAATCAAGGGCCAAGTGTACTGTGTGTGTGTGTGTGTGTGTGTGTGTGTGTGTGTGTGTGTGTGTGTGTGTGTGTGTGTGTGTGTGTGTGAACAATAACTCCTCGTTTTATGGTACATATGCGTTCCTGAAATCTTTACCGCAAATTGAAATTACCGTATACCAAACCCACTGTAACACGTAAAAATAGGATGTGTTCAAGCATGTCGAAAGTCACCCCTACAAACATGAAAATACATGAAAATAGTCACATAAAAAAAATGTAAAGTACTGAACAAAATAAATAAACAAAATGTTTTTATTTACCTTTCACTCGCCATGTATTCTATCAGATGATGTCCCTCTCAAGGGCCAAGGGTACTGTGTGTGTGTGTGTGTGTGTGTGTGTGTGTGTGTGTGTGTGTGTGTGTGTGTACAATAACTCCTCGTTTTACGGTACATATGCGTTCCTGAAAACCTTACCATAAATCGAAATTACCGTATACCAAACCCATTGTAACACGTAAAAATAGGATGTGTTCAAGCATGTCGAAAGTCACCCCTACAGACATGAAAATACATGAAAATAGTCGCATAAAAAAGTAAAATATTGAACAAAATAAATAAACAAAATGTTTTTTATTTACTTTTCACTCGCCACGTATTCTATCAGATGATGTCCCTCCCAAGGCTAAGGAGCAGTAGGGATCTCAGCCCTTACTCATCTTCTGCTAATTGGGCAGATAACATGAGGGTGAGGCAGGAGGCTGAAAACCCTCAAACACTTCGTCGTCTGCACTGTCAGAAGCAGATGTGGAAGGCCCAGCTGTAGCAGGGTCGGCACGTTTGACTGGTTTGAAGAAAGATATGGAGGAAGGACCATCTGTAAGGGCCAGCTGTAGCAGGGTCGACAGGTGTGTCAGACAGTAGGTCTGACTGGCATGAAGAACAAGAAGATGGAGGACTGTCTGGCATTTCTTCTTTTTTCATCATGGATTTCTTGATAAATTTTGACACTTTTATGTCATGAGCCACAATGCTACTTCTGGTAGGATTTGGATCACATTCCTTCATTGTTTCCAGGGTTTTTTCAATACTTCTGAGGCATTCTCTCAGAGTTTTGACGTCCAAGCCACTCACAGGTTCTTCCTCATTTCCCTCTTTTTCTGCCTAATGTAATGCCTTGTCTAGCTCAGTAAGTTCATTTGAGAGAGGTTCAGCATGGCTTTCCAAAAGATCTTGAACATAATCAGCAACTCCACCAAAGCCAGCCTTAAGGCACAGATTTACAATGTCATCTCTGATTGCACCGATGTTGTCTTCAGCAAAGCCTGGGAAGTTATGCATACATTCTGGCCATACTTTCCTCAACACCAAGTTCATGGTAGATGTCCCCACTTCGTCCCAAGATGACTTGATGTTGTCTAAGGCATGCTTTATATTATAAGACTTCCACCAATCTCTGATAGTGGGCTTGCTAGGCCCATCTGTACCCTTTATCAATAATTTGCTGCATGGTTCGTCGATGGTAATAAGCTTTGAATATCTTGATGTCTATGATCCGTCGGTTGGATCACACCTGTGGTGTTAGAGGGAGAAACATCACCTTGATATTATCTGCCCAGTCTTCCATAGTCCTTGGGTGACTAGAAGCATTGTCAACTATCAGTAAGAATCGGTTGGCAATGTTGTTAGCTGATGCATACTCCGTAAGAGTTGGAGACAGATATGATGTAAAATAGTCTTGGTGAATTGAAGTGGTCAGCCATGTCTTCGGATTTGATTTCCATATCAAAGGTAAGTAATGCTCCAGTAACCTCTTAAGTGCTCTCGGATTTTCTGAGTGGCATATGAGGAGTGACTTTAGCTTCAAATTCCCTTCTGCATTGCCTCCAAGTAACAGGGTTAAGCGGTCCATAAAGGCTTTAAACTTCTTCACACTTTTTTCTTCCTTGTCAATATAGGTCTTACTGGTTATCCTCTTCTAGTAAAGTCCTGTTTCATAATAATTTATAACTTGTTTCTTGCAGTACCCTTTCTCTTCCATGCACTTTTCTAATTCTGGCTTGAATTTGTCTGCAGCCTCTTTGTCGGCACAAGCAGCCTCACCTGCGATCTTGATATTATGGAGAGCTGAATGTTGCCTGAATTTATCAAACTATCCTTTGCTTGCTTTAACTTCAAAGTTTACCTTCAGCTTTCCAATAATGGACAATGCTTCCTGACAGATTAAATTCAAAGCCAGAGCCATATTTTGACGATTCTGGTTGTCGATCCACATTTTGAGCAACCTTTCCATCTTAGCCATTATTGGCTCACGGTGTTTTGTTAGCAATTTGTTCTGCAGATGCACTGCATTTTCCCCAGCTTTTTTTTATAGTTTCGAGATTCTTCAACACTGTCTAGACTGTCGACTGGGCTAGGCCCAAGTTTCGACTTATGGCAGATGTACCTTCTCCCTGTTCTTTCCTCTTCAAAATACAGTAAATCCTTATACGGTACATATGAGTTCCTGAAAACCTTACCACATATCAAAATTACCATATATCGAACCCATTATTACATGTAATAATAGGATATGAATTCCAGCATGTTGAAAGTCACCCCTACAGACATGAAAATAGTCACATAAAAAATGTAAAGTCCTGCACAAAAGGAATAAACGGAAAATATTTCTATTTACCTTTCACTCACCACATATTCTATCAGATAATGTCCCTCACAAGGCTAAGACTATCGACTGAGCTAGGCCCAAGTTTTGACATATGGCAGACGTACCTTCTCCCTGCTCTTTTCTCTTCAAAATATCTAAATTTACCTCCAATGTCAGACTACTCCTCTTTCATTTTGCCTTTTCAATTCCAGCAGTGTCTGCAGAACATTTTGTGGCCATTATGGGTGCGCCACTGTGAGTTGTCATAATAATATCCACAAAAAACATACTGTAAGGATTTAACTTGTGCTCAATGGGAATCGCTGGAAAAGACTGATTGTTTTGGTGGCCGCAGAGCGTGGTAGCGTTATGGTACGGTGTAAACAAAACACAAGCGGATACCAAATCTGTGAATCTTTCTTACTGTAAATAGAATCGAGGGTAGTAATTACCAAATACCATAACTGTGAATTTAGCAGATAAAGAATTCTGTATAAGGAGAACTCACTGTATCTAATTTTACCTCCAATGTCAGATTACTCCTCTTTCGCTTGGCCTTTTCAACTCCAACAGTGTCTGCAGAATGTTTTGTGGCCATTATGGGGGCATCACTGTGTGTTGTGATAATAATATCCACAAAAAACACACCGTAAGGATTTAACTTCCATTCAGTGGGAAACACAGGAAGAGACTGATTGTTGTGGTGGTCGCACAGCGTGGTGGTGTAAACAAAACACAAGAGGATACTGTATCTATGCATTCTTCTTACCATAAATAGAATCGAGGGTAGTAATTACCGAATATCGAAACTATGAATTGATGTAAAAATTAAGGCATGTTTCTTATATAAGGTAAAGACTAGCAACTCAGGTGAAGTAGAGGTACAGGTACCTCTCTTTTCACTGAGTTTGTTTTACACGTTTTTAAATTTAGATACCACGAGTTTGTTATATATACTTTTTTTTTTTTTTTTATCTATGGAAGGTTAAAAATCCAAACGAATTTTCAATTCACATTTTTCCACTTATATGCAATATTTATGGAGTGGCCAACAGATGTTTCATGCGAGTTTCTTTGCGCCACCCAAACAACAACAATTACATAAACACACATCTGCACACAATATATATATATATATATATATATATATATATATATATATATATATATATATATATATATATATATATATATATATATTGTTACGAACCCATGTTTGGCGGGGCCGTGGCCGTGGGTGTGTGTGTATGTATGTGCATGGTGGGCGTGAGAGTAGACAAAGAAGCAACGGGTCTGGGACGGGAAGGAGAGAGAGGCGTATCGGAGCGAGGCAGATTGGAATGTTGACGATTCAGCAAATAGTTTCTGCCGCCGCCCGGCGACAGGCAGTGAGGGGAGAGAGCAGAGAGAAGAGAGTTGGGGCCCAGTGAGGAGGACAGAGGGAAGAGCTGCCTCGCTTGCCCTCGTTCTTGGACAGATATATTCTGACTGCTATGTAATAGTGCCTGTGCGTTGGCAGTGTGTGCGCCTGGACTGTGTGTGCCTAGTTGACGTTGTGGAAGCCTGCTGGGAGGCCGTGAATGAGGTGTGAGGTGTGAGGAGGCCCGAGCTGCCGCCTTGCTGTGTCGTCTTGCTGAGCGCGCTTTTGTCATTGTGTGAGGAGTGTCACGGTCCCCCGTGTTACCTGTAGTGCTTGCTGAGTAAAATAGCCAAAGTGAACTCTGTGTGTTTACTTTGTCGCTCATTTTGAGCTGCTATAGGTACACTTCGCTACACTTGCCCATCCGAACCGTGTGGAAGTTACGCAACCCCCCTATGCCCTGTTGCCCTGCTTGTGCACCTGGGAGGCCTTTGTGAACCCTGTGGCCTGAGACGTGCTGCTGAGGGCAGAGAGAGGATGTGAAGAAGAAGAAAAGGGGGGATAAACGTAACAGTGGTGTCAGGAGTAGCGGGATAGTTGATGGTGCAAAGTGAATAGCCGAGTGTTGTAGTAGCAAAATGGAGGATGAACGCAGACAAGATGGCGGGGATGGTGCCGATGTGTTTGTGGGCGAGGCTAGTGACGTCACATTGGCCAGAAAGGAAAGTTCCGCCATGATGGCGATGCTTCAAGCCCTGATGACAGAAATAATAGTGAAAATAGACAAGCAGAAGGAGAAAACAGACCAGCGGGCGGAGAAAATAGACCAGCTGACGGAGAAAATAGACCAGGGGGCGGCACAAATAAGGAAGCTGGCGGCAGGGAACGCACAAGTGAGGGAAGAAGTTGTGGCAGTCCAAGAGCCCCCTGAGTTGGAACGGCAGCTGTGTGGCGTTACTGGCCACTGTATGACGCTACCAGGCCCCGTGATGTCTACGATCGCGGTGGGTGGCGTTGTGAAGCTGACAGTCTCTGCGGGCGACATGGAAGAACCTTGTCTGTTGGGGCTAAACTCCCTGTTTGGGAATGCAGCGTGTGATGACCTCGGAAGGATGCAGCGGCAGGTACGTGGAGAAATCGTACCACTGGTCCTTGAGGGTCCTGCTAAACAGGTGGAGAGCCTCGTGACGAGTTCGGATGTCGAGGACGAGAGACTGGAGCGGCACTGCCGACTCGTGAGGGGAGAGGCGGCGGACGCCACTGGGGAAGCCTGTGGAGGCCAAGCAGCGGTGAGCAGCTGCGGTGGTGAGGTGAACGGCGGCGCGGTGAAGGTGGGCCCCGGGGGAAGTGGAAGCGGACAGAGCGAGGCTGGCCAGCAGCGGGACGGCGGCCAACATGTCCACCCGGTGTTGGGTTGGACGGAGGAAGGTGAGGAGTCGTACAGGGAAGAGGAGCCGTGCAAGGAGGAATTCTTGCCGGAAATTCCTGCTACCGAGGACTCGGTGGAGCAGGAGGAGATGCTGCACATACAAGACGGTGTGTGGCAGAGGCGCGGAGAGGATGCAGCGACACAGCAGACGTGGCTGCTGGTAAACCCTTTCTCCCTGCAGGTTGAGTTCCTGGAGGAAGCGCATGCTGGTGTCTCTGGTGGGCACCTGGAGCGCAGGAAGACTCTGCGTCGCCTATGCTGGGTTGGCATGGGACAGGGAGTGGAGGAGTGGTGCTGCAAGTTGTACCACGTTGGCGTCGTCGAGAAGGAATCGGAGCGACGCACCAGAGCAGCCCTGAGGTGGTACCAGTTAGGCGCCCCGTGGGAGAGGATGGCGGTGGATAACGCGGGGCCACTGCCGTGTAAGCCCCGAGGATGCCACTGCCTACAGGCGGCTACTGGACGACCACCTGGGGGAGAGCTGCCACAGACGTCGCCTGAGGTTGTGGCGGCGTTGTAGCAGCGCTGGTACCAGCCGCGCGCCGGGGACGTGCAGATGCGGTGGGCGACCGCATCTACCTTGTACAATCCCCGCGAGAGAAGAGGCCTCGCTCCGAGGCTGCAGAGCAACTGGGAGAGCCCGTGTACTGTACTTGAGCGGCTCTCAGACATCATCTGCAAGCTGGGCGTTGGCACACGTAAGGGGCCGCGCATTGTCCACGTTGATCGCATGTGGACCGTCTGTGGAGGTATGCTGGAGATGCCACTTTTTCCTGGGAGGGCCAGGATGGCGCTGTCCAAACTCCTCCCTCACCTGGGAGTGAGAGTGGTGACGACCCTGCTCTAGACAGCGATAGCCAGGGTGAAGAGAGGAGTGACAGTGGTGACAGCGATGGTGAGGCCCAAGGACAGGTGTTTGAGAATAATAGGCCTACCAGGGCCCGGAGGCCACCGCAGTGGTTAAGGGACTATGTAGAAATTTAGTTCTTGTGTAGGTTTAGATGTAGATGATGTCAAGAGGTTAGCCATAGGCGTCTCCAGCAGACTGCAGCCGTCTGTTGTACAGGTTACTCCGGTTGATGAGCGTATAATGCGATTAAGGCTGAAGCACAGTTTAGGCTTCATGTCTGTTGTTGCTGTATATGCTCCTACCGAGGTATGTGAAACTGAAGAGAAGGAGATTTTCTATGCCAAACTCGACTCTGTACTGGACCAGTGTCCCCGTCGTGATGCACTCATTGTCCTGGGCGACTTTAATGCTGTCACTGGCACTGAAAGGGCTGGCTATGAAATATGTGTTGGTCCCAATGGTTCTGGTACCAGGAATGACAACAGCTCTTTCCTTCTGAATTTTGCAAGATCCAGAAGGCTGAGAGTTGCGGGTTCCTGGTATCAGGGACCAGCGCTGCACCGCTGGACTTGGTATAGCAATGCCGGAGGGGTAGCGAAGGAGATTGATCATATCCTTGTCAGTACTCGTTGGAGGATCCTCCAGAACTGCAGGGTTTTTCGGAGTGCCGAGTTCTTTGCAACCGATCACAGACTTGTTGTTGCTTCACTCAAGCTTCATATCAAGTCCAGAAAGCCTCCAAGATGCAACAACACTGTGTTTCATCTTGAGAAGCTGAAGGACTTGACATGTGCACAAGAGTATGCAGTGACAGTCTCCAATCGGTTTGGAGTGCTCGACACTCTTGAGGACCCTAAGGAGCTATGGGATACCTTCAAACGTGAGACTCTTGAGGCTGCCAAGGAATGCATTGAGGAGCGCCCGAGGTCACGGAGTGGCTTCACCTCGGTAGAGACGCTGGAAAGTATTGAGGAGAGCCGCGCTGCCAGACTTTCTGGGGACCATGACCAGTACAGGGCTCTGTCACGTAGGACTAGAACTCTTCTGAGAAGAGACAAGGAGAGGTACGTCAGGGGTCTCGCTGAGGATGTCGAGTGTCATTTAAATGCTAATGACCTCAGACCTGCCTATCGAGCTCTGAAGAAACTCCGCTCCAAGTCTACTTCTTAGGTGAGTGCTATCCGAACAGCAGATGGTTGCCTCGTATCATACGCAGATGGGCAGATGGCTCGTTGGGCTGAGTACTTTGAGCTGTTGTTCACGGTGGATCCTCCAAGCGGACAGCTCCGGACTGCAGGGTTGCAGACGCTGGATGCTGATCCACCCATTGACGAAACTGCACCCGCCATTGGCGATGTCAAGGAGGCTGTGGCAAAGTTGAGGGGTGGAAAGGCAGCTGGCATCTGCAACATCAGTGCGGAGCTGCTCAAAGCTGGGGGTGAAGCCATGATCCGTGGGTTGCATGCTGTCCTGACTGCTGTATGGCATTCAGGTACCATTCCCCCTGACTGGAAGAAGGGGTTGGTCGTCCCTATCTGGAAGGGGAAAGGGGACCGTCAAGACTGCAGCAACTACCGTGGAATAACGCTGCTCAGCGGACCAGGCAAGGTGCTTGCCCATTTGCTGCTGACACGGATCCGCACTCACCTGCTGAAGCATCAGAGACCTGAACAGTCAGGGTTCACGCCCGGTAAGTCAACAACTTACCGTATCCTAGCGCTTCGCGTACTGGTGGAGCACCGACGTGAGTTTCGACAGGGAATGCTTGCAGCCTATGTCGATCTCAAGAAGGCGTTTGACTCAGTGCATCAAGAGACACTCTGGGATCTTCTGCGTCTCCGTGGGATTCCTGCAAGGATTATTGGTCTATTAACTGGCCTGTACTCCGGGACTGTAAGTGCTGTAAAGTGTGGAGGAGACGTGTCCAGCTTCTTCCCTGTGAATACAGGTGTGAGGCAGGGCTGTGTGCTTGCTCCATCACTTTTCAACACATGCATGGATTGGGTACTAAGCAGAGTTGTGGAACAAAGTCATTGTGGAGTATCTGTCGGCAACACCAAGATTACAGATCTTGTTTTTGATGATGATGCAGCAATCTTCGCCGAGTCACTGGAGGTTCTGATATTGGCTCTAGAGGCACTGCATGAGGAGGTGAAGCCCTTGGGACTTAAGGTTTCCTGAGCCAAGACCAAGGTCCAGGTGTTTGGAGGCGTGCTGGATGAAACAGTACAGTCTGTCCATGCGTGTGGCGAGGACATTGAGATCTTGAAAAGATTCACATACCTTGGTAGTGTAGTACATAACGATGGTGGGTCGAGCCAAGAGGTCACACGGCGGATTGGCCTGGCCCACGGCGTTATGGATTCGCTCAACACGAGTATTTGGCGTTGTCGATACCTGTGCAGACGGACAAAGATTCGGATCTTCAAGTCGCTGGTGATCCCTGTCTTACTCTATGGTTGTGAGACATGGACACTGAACACCGACCTGAAGAGGCGAATTGATGTCTTTGGTACTAGGTGCCTTCGCAGGATCATGGGATACCGCTGGTATGACTTTGTGTCAAATCAGCGATTGTTCCACGAGACCGATTCGAGGCCTATTACTAGCATAGTCCGTCAGCGCCAACTGCGGCTATATGGGCATGTGGCGCGATACCCGGAAGCCGACCCTGCTTGTCGGGTTGTTTCCGTAAGGGACAACCCAACCTGGAGGAGGCCTAGGGGACGCCCACAGAACTCTTGGCTGCGGCAAGTCGATGCCTCCTGCTGGGAGTTACTCGGTATAGGAAGGGAGCCTGCATGGAGACTCGCGAGGCGTGGCCGCCAGGAGTGGCGCCGTAGGGTAGGCGAGGCAACGCGCCCCCTGGCGTATGCCCCCCATGATTGATTGATTGATTGTTTGCCTACACTCACTGCCTCAGGGCGTCACTCACGCCCTAGACGCCGCCCCGCCAACACACGCAGGAAGGTGATTGAGGTAAATTCATAATTTTCATAGCATAAACTAAATGTCATAGTGCCAAGTTGATTACAGGTGTTGCTTATAACCAGTGTAATATCTTAAGAGTGTTTTGTACTAGCATGCAATGTTAATTTATAAGGAAATTGAGACCGAAAATCTGTTTGCAGTTTTTACGGTCATTGCTTGTCGAATAAACGTCAGAGAAAGAACTGACTTTCCTCGACCCTACGATGATGGTAGTGATC
>JAHFWG010000046.1:1152702-1167011 GCA_020233015.1 Callinectes sapidus | reverse complement strand
ATATATATATATATATATATATATATATATATATACAGTTGACTCTCAAATAACGCAATTTTCAATTTAACGCTGTGTAATATATAAGGGGATACGATTAAATAACGTTCTTTTTTTTATTGAATGCACCCATACTCACGTGCTCACCCACACTACTTTTGGTAGGAAGCAGGGTGCGCCACTCTGTTACTGCCAGTCTCAACCGAGTTCTAGCTGTGAGTGGAACATTTCTCTCCATCAACTACATTTTTGCCTTTATTATGGCACTCAAGCATCCTTTCAACACCCAACAAGAAAGTGCTGCCAAGAAAACAAGAAAAATTGTAACAATTGAAACAAAACTGGAAATTATGACAGGGGAGAAAGGACAATGGTATTAGCAAGCACCATGAAACTCAGAAAGAGCACATTGCAGACCATCAGGGCAAGTACAGAGAAGATACTAAATCTGTTAACAGTGGTGTTCCTCAGGGTTCTGTTCTATCACCCACTCTCTTCCTATCATTCATCAATGATCTAAACCAAACTTCTTGCCCTATCTACTCCTATGCTGCTGATACCACCTTGGACTTTTCTATGTACGTCTTTCCATAGAAGACCAACCCTTCAGGAAGTACACAGCTCACGCAAGGAAGCATCAGAACGCCTAACTTCTGATCTCTCCAAAATTATTGATTGGGGTAAAGCAAACTTAGTGTTGTTCAATGCCTCAAAAACTCAATTCCTCCACCTATCAACTCGACACAACCTTCCAAATGACTATCCCCTCTTCTTCAATGACACTCAACTGTCCCCTTCTCCTACACTGAACATTCTCGGTCTATCCTTTACTAATAATCTAAACTGGAAACTTCACATCTCTCTAGCTAAAACAGCTTCTTTGAAGTTGGGTGTTCTGAGCCGTCTCCGCCAGTTTTACTCACCTCTCCAACTGCTAACTCTATACAGGGGCCTCATCCACCCATGTATGAAGTATGCTTCACATGTCTGGGGAGGCTCCACTCATACAGTTCTATTGAACAGGGTGGAATCAAAAGCTTTTCGTTTTATCAACTCCTCTCCTCTGACTGACTGTCTTCAGCCTCTTTCTCATCGCCGCAGTGTTGCCTCTCTTGCTCTCTTTTACCACTATTTTCATGCTAACTGCTCTCCTGATCTCGCTAACTGCACACCTCCCCTGCTCCTGTGGCCTCACTGCACAAGACTTGCTTCTTTCTCTTACCCCTATTCTGTCCACTTCTCTAATGCAAGAGTTAACCAGTATTCTCAGTCTTTCATCCCTTTCTCTGGTAAACTCTGGAACTCTCTCCCTGCTTCTGTATTTCCACCTGCCTATGACTTGAATTGTTTCAAGAGAGAGGTATCAAGACACTTATCCAAGTCTTTTGGCCTCTGAATTAGAACTTTACCAGGGACCGGCACTTCAGTGGGCTTTTTTGTCCTATTTTTGTTGCCCTAGGCCGCCTCCCTTCTACATAAAAAAAAAAAAAAACACATTGTATAATTCTGGCAGATGAAGTAGCCTGGTAAATATTTTTCCATTTCAATATGAAATGGTGTTACAATTTTCCAGCCTTCAATATTTCATTTGAAAGGGGCACGAGATAATTTTCATTGGCCTTGTAATGTAACTGTAACTACTGTAACTGTTCATGAACTTATTATCATTATTATTATTAATATCACAATTATCATTATTATTACTATTATTGTTATTATTATTAATGTTATTATTATTATTATTATTATTATTATTATTATTATTATTATTATTATTATTATTATCACTATCTCTATTATTAATATTATCACCATTATGAACATAAGTATAAGATAAGATAAGATAAGATAATTTATTGGTCACATTGTATATGTAGAATATTTGAGGCGTCCCGTGCCAGAGGGGTGTAACCCTTAGTTTGTGTATTATGAAATAAATGCGTTTAAAGTTAATTATTTATATCGCAAATGTGTGGTGTCCTGGCACGGATAAAAGAAGAGAGAAGAAACAAGAAAATGAGAAGAAATGAGAGAAAAATAAATAAGAGAAGAAGTAATATAACAGTACCAGAGTAGGTAGGAGGTGAAAAGTTGACAAGGACTAATGGGAAGGTCGTTTCAAACATGACCGTGTTTAGGGGAGTGTCACTGCAGGCATGACTCAGAGGTAAACACAGAGAGTCAGGGGAACTGAGATGTTTGGTCCTGGGAAACCGGAAGGAGCGGTAAACCTCAGGAGAGGGGACATTTATAAGCCTAACTTTGAGAGATGCATTGTCTTAACTCCGCCCTCCCATTCCGCAGTGGGTGTGTCTACTTTTAAATATTGACCAGTGCCATGATACCCAGGCTGGGTATGTCACGTTTGGCCACGCCTGTGGGCGTGTCTTTTGAAAGAGATGTAATTACTGCATGTTGGAGTATATGAAATGTATAGAATATTCGACCTTAGTTATAAGGATAGTTTTTCTGAGGAAAATATGTGACAACTGAAATATAAAATTAGATGTAACGGAGAGAAGAGCGTTCTTTTAGAAACAGATTGTTGAGAGTTCAAGAGAGAGAGAGAGAGAGAGAGAGAGAGAGAGAGAGAGAGAGAGAGAGAGAGAGAGAGAGAGAGAGAGAGAGAGAGAGAGAAGCTGAGGAGGTCGCAGCTTCCCTGACCAGAGGGTCAGGGGCGACATGGAGACACATAAACTTGTATCAGTAAGTGGAGTTTTGAATGTTGGTAATGCAGTCTAATTCATTTGTTGTGTTTATGAGATGTAAGGAGGAAAATAGTGGTTAGGATGTTAGATTATTAGGATGTTCAGAGTTAATGTGTTGTGTTTGATTTCATATGTGTTGGTATGAATTTGCTGTGACATCAACATTGAATTATTTTGAGTTGAATATTGAAGAGAGATTGATGAGAAACATTAATAATATCGTGTGTTACGTATATTGGCGTGAGATGTATTTCGACATTGATAGTGAATTATCTAGAGTTAATGTTGATGTGAGATTGATGAGAAGCGTTGATAACATTGGGTGTTACGTACATTGATGTGAGATATATTTGACATTGATATTGAATTATATGGAGTTGAATTTTGATGAGAGATTTAGTGAGAAACTTTGATAATATTGTGTGTGAAGTATATTGAGTTGAATTGTGAGGAGAGACTTGAAGAGAACTTTGGGGATATTGTGCGTTATGTGTATTGGAAGTCATCAGCTGGTTGCTGGAGTAAGGCTTAGGTTAATAACGTGTTTACTTAGCTATTAAGTCAATTATATGAGAAAATGTTAGCAGTGTATATTATCATACCTTGTGGTTATTGATATTGAGTGATAGTCTTACACAACTATGTAATTGCAACGTGCATGCAAGAAATTGCAGGGCACGACATTTATTTTATATTTCAGTTGTCAGGGCAGACTGCCCGCAGTACAGCGGTGTGTTGCCGGTGAGGCCGGCCCAACATATCTTATAGCTCCTACATCTCAACCCCAAGATTATACAGTGAGCCTGACACACATGGGCAATAAAAGATCTGACAGTAGCAAACTGAAAATTATACAAACTTAAAGAACATGGACTTATTCTACCCTAAATCTCACAGAAACATAACAAAATAAAACGAAACAAACACAGCAGCCGTAGTGAGTACGAAATGCACGCATATACACAAGCACGCACAGGCACACTCATCCTGTAGGGGTATCAGTGACGTAGTTTGTCATCCACGCCGGCTGCCTCACACGACGTGGTGGACGATTCACCCACTCTTGCTGCGTGGGGGGTGGGGAGCATGTTGCAGGTGGTACAGGTGTCTCTGTGGTGTTGTAAGTCACCCTCCATACCAGGCCAGTACACAGCCTGCCTCGCCCTCCGTAGCATCCTGTCGAGTCCTTGGTGGCCTGCGTGGAGGTTCGTCGCCACACGTTGTCTCAGAGCTGCAGGTATGACTAGACAGACCGACCCTTGCTCGTAGGTATATGTTACCAGCCCCTGTGACACCGCCAGTCTGTCCCTGACTCCATGGAACTGGCGCAGGCAGATTGGTTCCTGAGCCCGGTGTGAGTGCCAGTCTCCTGCAGTCACCTTGGCGATGAGTAACTGATAGTCTGGGTCCTCGGCAGCCGCCTGCACCACTGCTGAGCTATCCAGGACTATGTGGTCATTGCTGTCAAGCACGGCCACCGTTGCGGCTGCCACAGCCAGCTCTACGTCACTGGCCAACTCCTCGTCTGTGGTATCCGGTGGCGTGCAGAGCGCCGGGTAGCGTGAGAAGAAATCAGCTGCACAGTTGCGTTTGCCTGGTAGATACTTTATCTGGAATTTGTACTGCAGTGTTTTCTCCTTCGGGGCAAACAGTCTTGGGTTCACCACATCTTTCAGCTCTCTGTCCCCCAAGAGTTTCACCAACGGGCAGTGGTCTGTGATGATGATGAGGTTGGGGCATCCAAGCAGAAATAGGCGAGCTTTGCGGAGGCACCATGTGACAGCCAGAGCCTCGCCTTCCACCGGCGTGTAGCCTGCCTCTGCCTGCGTTAGGTGACGGTTGCCACACAGCGCCAGGCGCCACCCACTCTTGCAACAGAAAGGGGCCTCCCTCAGGGAGCAGGGGCAGTACTGTTGCAGGACCACGAAACCAACACCCACTTTGCTCCAGTCCGTCACTGCCACAGTTGGTCTGTCCTTGTTGTAGAATGTAAGGCCCTCCCTGGCGAGCTTACAGACTACTTCCTTGGCCTGTTGAAATCTCTCCTGCAGGTTTTCATCCCAGTAGACTTTCCTCCCCTGTGGTTTCTGTAGCAGCTCCCGGAAAGGCTCCATGACCGGCGCAGTGGCAAGGAAGGGTGCCAGCTGATTGACAAATCCATGTCAGGAGCGGATGTCTGTCAGGGATGGTTCGGCAGGCATGTCAAAGTTCTTGATGGCAGCCAACCTCTCTTCTGTAGGCCTGTACGCGTCCCAGCCCACGTGGAAGCCTACAAAGTCCACCTGTCGCCTACAAAACCTGAATTTTTCCGGATTCAGGGTCACACCCCTCATGGCACATGTCTCCAGAAAATCGTACGTATGCCAAAAGGCGTCTTCCACACTGGAGTCGAACAGCAAGGTGTCATCCACACACTTAAACTTCCTGGGGATCCCTGCAATAGCGTCGTCAAATCTTCTGGTATAGGCATCTGGGGCAGCGCAGTGACCCATAGGAGTTCTACAGTACCTATACCTGCCCCAAGATGTGATGAATGTAGTGAGTTTTTTGCTGGCGTCATGCAACTCCACTTGGTGGAAACCCCAGTGTGCGTCCACCATGGTCTTGTAAGTGTGACGGGGAATGCCTGATACCATGTCAAATGGTGTGGGAGTGTGGTAAGTCTCTCTCCTGCAGGCAGCATCGAGTTTCTGGTAGTCGATGGTGCGTCTCGGTTGGCCTGATTTCTTTGCAACTACCACCATTCTTGCACACCACTCCATCGCCTCTCCCACTGGTACCGGCTCCAAAACTCCCTTCTTCACATCCTCGTCCAGCTGCTTCTTTACCTCCGCCTCCCAGTGTCGTGGCATCGAAGCTGGTGTGTGGCAGGCATAAGGCTTGGTGTCTGGGAGTAGATGGATGACATGCGGCTCACCCTCCATCACTGGCAGCGGACTCCTGTCAGTGTTAAATGTTGAGCCAGAGAAGTGGCGTAGAAACCAGTCCTCCAGCTGTGGCACGTTTTCTTCAAGTGGAGGCAATGGGACCGTGGCCGGCCGTGGCAGTGAACAGTCAGCTGGCCTGGGAGGAGTGCCGCCAGTCTCGGGAGCAGTCGCAGCTGCCACTGTGGCCTGGTGCGGAAATCAGCGTGGACCAGCCCTAGATCCTTGCAGGCCTGTAGGGAGATGTAGCACCGGGAAGCAGTCTTCACAACGAAGATCCCTTGTGTTGTAGTCCTGTTACCAAGTCGCATGTGGCAGGTGAATGCGCCCATGGGCCTTAGGCTAACATTCGCCAGGTCATGCAAGCTGCCTCTGCGCGCGAGCGACCTCCCCTTAATGCCGAGTGTGGCTAGCAGGTCTGGCCCCGCCACGCACACCTGGGCTCCCATGTCTGGGACTACTTGGATCCTGGCCGATATCCCCCCATTCCTTGCGTCGCTGACAGTCACCCAGATACAAGGCTGGCTCTGGGCTTTTCCCGCGGCGGCGGTCACTATACCAGAGGCTTCCACCTCCTCGGCCACGGCTGTCTTCTTACTCTTGGACTTGCAAACTCTACCTAGATGTCCAATCTTGCCACAGTTGAAACACGCTAGCGTCTCTGCAGGACATGAGCCCTTCCCGGGCTTGTGCTTGGCCCCACAGTTACCACAGCGGGGCTTGTGTGGGGGTTGACGGGAACCAGCGACCTGAGGCTTCCAGCGCTACGCCTGGCAGCGGTGTGACTGCGGCCGCCGACGCCAACGTTTCCCACCCAAAGTTCCCTCCAAAACCTGGGGGGGCGGCGTCCTTGTGAGCCGCCTCGAACGCCACACAAAACTTGCGTAACGAGTCCACATCACAAAAAGAATCACACCTGCGAAACACCTCCTTCAACACAACACTTTCCAGACCACTCACAAGCTTATGAAGCAGCATGTACTCAGACAGGCTGTTGTCACAATGGGGGCACTTAAACTCGCAATCGGCCGCACACTGAGCCGACCACGTGAAGTACTCACTCATAGATTCACTGCATTCCTGGCTTGCCGTGAAGAACTTACACCAGTCAGCCGCCTGGTTAGTTGCCTGGAGAGCGATGCGACCAACAGAGTCCAGGGCCTCTTCCACGGTTAGTGCCTGCCACTCTGCCGCCGTGAACCTGGCATCCAAGGAGCGTTGCAGTGGTGGAGTGCAGTGGAGGCGAATGTGCAGGACAGCTTCCACCGGCACCCAGCCGTTCAGGTCCAGCCAGCACTGCATTGAGCGCCTCCACGACCGGAACGCTGCGGTGGACATCTCCATGTCACACTTTTCCGGGGCTGATGCATGTGGGGCTTGCGGGCGCCGAGGAGAACGCGTCGCCGTCAGTTGCTGCTGTAGGGACGCAATGGCCTCTGTCTGCGCCAGGAGCAGCATGTGCGCCTGCACCAGACTTGGTGGAGCCCGCGGTGACCTGCGGCTAGACCTAGGAGTCTGCAGGGATGGTCGAGCACGTCCAGCCATAGTTGGTCCGTCACCGTCACTCCGCCATGTAGGAGGGCTGAGAGAAAGACGATAGCTGCGTACGTCCTTTATTGTCGTCCCGGGCAGACTGCCCGCAGTACAGTGGTGTGTTGCCGGTGAGGCCGGCCCAACATATCTTACAGCTCCTACAGAAACCTCTAACAATTAAGGAAAAGCTAAACAAAACTAAAAAGACCGACCAAAAACAGAAAATGAAATAAAAATACACCGCCAACAACAACACACAAAACTAAACAACAACCATAATAAACAGCAACAATAAACAACAGCCTTTTACACAAGGCCAGCAACAAAATGTCATACATCAAGGTTTGAAAAGGGCACTGCATGAAGGGACAGATGAGGAGGCTGAAGGCTGTCAGAGCAAAGTAAAGGAGGCTGTCAAGAGGAGCACGGATATAACAACATCCAGTAAAATAAAGATGTGGACCAAAAATGCCAGACTAAGTGAGGCTCATGGAAGGTTTAAGACATTTTTTTTTTTTTAGAGGTATGTAGAAGGGAATCCAGCCAAGGGAAAAAAAAAAAAAAAAGATTAATTACGCCCATTGAGGTGTCAGTTCCAAAAAAGTTTCAAAGAAGATTGAAGCTTTTTAATTTCTTCCTTTCTTTCATTCCTTTCATAATTTTGGATGAACATATGTACATATATTTTTTTAAATCAGAGGGGTATTGTGAGAGTTTATATACAATTCAAGGGACATCAAACGAAATTCAAAAGATATTAGGTGGGGATAATGAAGGCTTAAGGAATAGAACACATATTAAATTAGAGATATGAGGAAAGACTATAGGTTTGAAAGACAAAGAATGAAATAGAAGAATATTAGGACACAAGGCCAGCAACAAAATGTCATACATCAAGGTTTGAAAAGGGCAATGCATGAAGGGACAGATGTGGAGGCTGAAGGCTGTCAGAGCAAAGTAAAGGAGGCTGTCAAGAGGAGCACGGATATAACAACATCTAGTAAAATAAAGATCAGACGATTTTATTGGTATTAGAAAAAGTCTATGGAGGTCAGAACATTAACAGCCAAAGTCTGTACTATTTAACTTCCACATGAGTGAAATCAATGATAATAATGAACAGAATAAATATGAAAATGCATGCCAGTCTTGAAGGTGTTAAAAAACGAAAGATTTGCCTATAGAGGTAAGATGAAGTGAGGCTGTCATGGTGTAGAAGTGTTAAAATTAGGTTAAATAAGATTGTGGTGGAGGTGAACAAGGTCATCCAGCATATCAACAACGGCATGAAAGATCAATCATACTACAAACTACTCTACACTCACGAAATATATAAAAAAGATCACATTAGCTCACACAAATTTTCAAAATAGATAGATTGTATTAAGTTATGTAGCAGCAAATAAAAAAAAAGACGACCATTTATAAGAAAGGGCCCATATTAACAGAGTTTCTTAAGTATGTAAATTTTCTTGGACGAACTTCTAGTCTTAAAATCCGTTTTAACCTCTAAAAATTTGTGTTATACTTTAGTCATTTTCTCATCAGCAGCCTAAAATTTACTGATGATGAGAAAATGACCAATTTTGAGAATTAAGATGGATTTTAAGACTAGAAGTTCATCTAAAAAAAAGATAGAGACTTAAGAATCTCTTTTAATATGGGACCCTACAGGCTAAACAAACAGCTTAAAAAGAATTACTCTCTCTCACACACACACACACACACACACAAGCATGATTTCCACAATGTTGATTTCCTGATACTATAATTCCAGAACAAAGTTAAACTCAGTGGAAGACAATTCTTAATATCACGCTCCAGATGTCATGCACCCTCACACGGAATGTAGGCCCCAGATGGTCAAGGAATCCCTTCTAAGCAGAGCATATTAACTAACAATGGAAATCCAAGATTTCTGCCTTGGAGAGAGGGCATGTGGGGTCCCAGACAGAGAGGAACAGGTGCCACGGCAAAGATGGAGACCGTATCCTGTGAAGGTACCATCGAAGAGTCCGAACAGGACATAGGAGCCATTCACTGTCATCCGAGACAATAACATCCAAAAAACTTGTTAACACAAACCCCCGAGGGAGTGGGTAGTAGGAGTTTCTGTCTTGGCCACAAAGTCTTAAAGGTAGGAAAGAACCATGTCGTTACCCTGGAAGGCAACATGAGCAGACAGCACTTGTAGTTACTGCATATACCGCAGTATAAGACAACTTTTTTGCCAATTTTGAGACTCCTAAATCAAGGGGTCATCTTATACTCTGGTGATAAAATACAAACCTATGACTCTGAGGTGCATATTAAGCCACTTTACCTTGAAATTCATTCTGCAGACATACACGTGCATATGTTGTTCACTGTGTGTGTGTGTGTGTGTGTGTATATACACACACACACACAATTCATTGGCTTAGCAGGCAGCCCCTCTCTAGCAGTCTGTGTTTATTGACGGTGTCATTGTTTACGCGGCAATCACACTGGCAACAGTTAACACTATCAAGGCGTGTTTTTCTGTCTAGTGTAGCAGGTCAAGTGAGGTGTGTCAGTCAGGTCATGTTTCCCTGCTCATATGCCACGTTTAGGATGGTGGGGAGACCTTTATACATAAAACACGCCTTATTTTTACTTCAGCAGTGATATGGAACAAAAGTTAGAAATCGGTAATGATTATATATCGGTAATAATTTATATAAAAACAAAGACAGACCAAAACAGGAGTAAAGGAGATGAAGCAGGAATGGAGAATAAGGAAAACCCATTATTTATGGTGGAGTTGCAACAGTGGGTGATGCTGGTGACACCCTCACCCCACACATGAAATGCCTGATTCCAACCACACCATGATAGTAATCAGTTGCCAATTAGCCTAACAGAAACCATGGCCATATTCCTGTCATTTTGGAGTTCAGAAACACCTAGAGCTGTGCAGAACAAGGACACTAAATTTTACCATGGTAACAACGTACTTGTGAAGGAATGAACCACCACGCAAGCCTTTCACATTGCTCATCAGCAGTGATGAAGTCGTCTCATTTCCCTTTATAAGTATGATATGAATATCCAAATTCATATTACGAGGAAAAAAATTACTAAAAGAAAGGTTATTAAAATACAAAAAAATAATAATTTCAAAGAAATACGAATGAAAGAAACTTTATGGTGCCTGTTTAAAAAGTGCGCTTCCAGAGGGCGTACAGCCTCCCAGAAGTTGTACAGCAGTTTTCGGGTTAATATTATACTGTACCCTATTGCAGGTATAACCATATTTTACTCTCTCATGTATACTGTATATGCATATTGTACCATGTTGCTGCCTATGAGTATGTGTGCGAGACAATATAGGCTGTTTACTGTACAGTTCAGAACTGTATTGTACTCAATTTTCAATGTTCAGACTTTTTCACTCTCCGGACATGGCCCAGTCTGTATTAGTCCGAAGAACAAGGGAATAGCCATTGTTAAGAAGTAATGGAAAAAAATTAAATTGGTCCTGTGTGTGTGTGTGTGTGTGTGTGTGTGTGTGTGTGTGTGTGTGTGTGTGTGTGTGTGCGCGTGTGTGTGTATAATTATATATATATACTATATATATATATATATATATATATATATATATATATATATATATATATATATATATATATACATACAGTGGTACCTCTTGATTCAAACTTAATTCGTTCTTTTTGGCTGTTCGAATTGCAAAAATTCGAATTAGGAAGCATTTTTTATTATTGAAATTAATGTAAAAACATTTAATCTGTTCCAGTTTATTTTAAATAAAAAAAAATACTGCACTCAACCCGACCTATTGCAAGAAATTGGTCTCTTAACATCGCCACAATATCTAAAAAATAATTAATAACGCAATAGCCATTGTTAAGAAGTAATGGAAAAAAATAAAATTGGTCCTGACCCACCACAGTAGCAACATGAATTAACATATTGGCACCTTGTTTTCCCCTCATCTCATCACGAATCATAAATATCCTTCACATTTTAGAATATAAAGTAAACACAGACGCGTAAAAAAAAAAAAAAAAAAAAAAAGCCAAACAGGCATAACAAAACACTTATTTACTTCAGTGTGAAACTCCCGAGTTCCGATGAAGACCAGACAAGCCTCCCCCCAGGTCCCCAGGTCCCCAGGTCCCCGCCTCCCTCCCATGCACTAAATACAGGAATACATTGCATTGCATTGTATAACCCCCTTCCCCCTCCCTCCGTCCTTATCCTCTCCCATTCGATACGCAAACATACCAAGTAGGCAGCCCTCCCCCACTCCCTCCCTCCTCCAGCCACTCACCATCCTCTCTCCCTTCTCGACCCCCCCTCTCTCTCTCTCTCTCTCTCTCTCTCTCTTATCAAATAGAATATAATTTCACAGCTTCATTTCCAACAGGAATTACATATTTCAATAAAAGTATAAATCATTGTATAAAAATGCAAATTAGTATATTACCGTAGTTTGTGCAAATGACAATGATATTTAGCAATTTATTCTTCATTGGTTGTTTAAAGTGTTAAATATATCTTCATTAGTAAATAAGTTTGCCAGTGACCAGAGTAGAAGGCGCATTGAATGCATTGGTAGTTAGAAAGTGACCAGGGTTGGGGGCTGGTGTAACTAAGGCAACTAGGGGCCGGAGTGACATGACAGCCGTTTCCAAGTCGCAATAGAGAGAGGTGTTCACGGCGGAGAAGTGCAAGCAGGACCGGCTAACTGGCAGGAAGGCGGCGTCGTGTTTTTGTGTTCGAATCAAGAGGCCGCGTTCAGATTGGAGGTCAAAATTTGTTCGCTAAATGTGTTCGGATTGGGAAGTGTTCGAGTCAAAGGGTGTTTGAATCAAGAGGTACCACTGTATATATATTATACACACATGTGGTTGTGTAACTGTTGTTGTTTGTGTTGCATAAAGGAACTCACGTGAAACATCTATTGGCCACTCAAAGAAATGTCACATAAAAGTGAAAAGAAACATACCTAAATTATATATTTTGGGGGGATTTTGGACCCCGCGTAAATCCAAAAACATGTAAAACAAACAAGCGTAAAACGAGAGGTAACTGTATGATGAAAAATAAATTTACTCTTCTCCACATAGAAATATCAAAGGAAGGGACTAAGATAGAATTTTTGACAAAAAGAAATTGGAAAACAGTAGAAAAAACTTATTTTTGACACATAACAATAATTTCCTGAATAAAAAATGTAAACTAGGAACAACTTGATTACATACAAAAAAAAAGGATAGAAAAACGGAGAGAGAGAGAGAGAGAGAGAGAGAGAGAGAGAGAGAGAGAGAGAGAGAGAGAGAGAGAGAGAGAGAGAGAGAGAGATTGTAAAAGATCTGAGCAATAGTAGTAAAATAAAAATAAATAAACATCCTGGAAAGAATTGTGCCACCACGATATATTTTCACAGCATTTTCCTGATTTATGTGGTATAGTATCCTGCGGAACACTTTTGATGCAGTTTTACTTTACATTTCGGGCATATGCATACAGCCTGACTGTTACCTAACCTGCAGCGACAGAGCCTTGGAGGATCCGTTTTCATTATCATACCGCATTTGTACAGATACAGATTCTGTAGCCATTCAGTAGCTGCAACACATATGAATGACAGCATGTCCTCTTTATACCCTCCTTCCCTTGCAAAAATCCAGATATTATTTACACATACTGTAATATGGGTAAGTGACAATTTGAAAGTACAATAAACCCTCAATATATCAGATATTTATATATCGGATATCGGCTATAGCGGAATTTTTTAGCCACCGGATTTTTTGAAATTTAAATTGGGGGCGTCGAAAATATGCGACGCACATCCAGTCTAGTTTCCCGCTGAATATATATATATATATATATATATATATATATATATATATATATATATATATATATATATATATATACAGTCGTACCTCTTGATTCGAACTTAATTCGTTCTTTATGGCTGTTCGAATTGCAAAAATTTGAATTAGGAAGCAATTTTTACCATTGAAATTAATGTAAAAACATTTAATCCATTCCAGTTTATTTTAAATGAAAAAAATACTACACTCAACCCCGGCTATTGCGAGAAATTGGTCCCTTAACATTGCCACAATACCTAAAAATGCAATAGCCATTGTTGAGGAGTAATGGGAAAAAAAATTAAATTGGTCATGACCCACAAGAGTGGCAACATGAATTAACATATTGGCACCTTGTTTTCCCCTAATCTCATCATAATTCATAGATATTCTTCACATTTTGAGAGTATAAAGTAAACACAGACATGAAATGCATAAAAAGAAAAATAAACAGGCATAAAAAAAGACTCATTTCCCTTTGTTGTAAAACTCCGGAGTCCCGATGAAGACTAGACAAGCCTCCCCCTGGGTACCCGCCTCCCTCTCATGCACTAAATACAGGAACACATAGCGTAGTATTCCCCCCTTCCCACTCCCTCCGTCCTTATCCTCTCCCTTTCGATACACAAAACAGACTAAGTAGGCCACCCACCCCACTCCCTCCCTCCTGCTGCCAATCTCCATTCTCCCCACCTCTCTCTCTCTCTCTCTCTCTCTCTTATCAAATAGAATATAATCTCACAGCTTCATTTCCAACGGGAATTACATATTTCAATAAAAGTATAAATCATTGTATAAAAATGCAAATTATTATATTATCGTAGTTAACACAAATGACAATTATATTCAACAAATTATTCTTCATTGGTTGTTTAAAGTGTTAAATATATCTTCATTAGTAAATAAGTTTCCCAGTGACCAGAGTAGAAGGCTGCATTGACTGTGGTGGCAGGTAGGAAGTGACCAGGGTTGGGGGCTGATGTAACCAAGGCAACTAGGGGCCGGAGTGACTTGAAAGCCGTTCCTGAGTCGCAATAGAGAGAGGTGTTCACGGCGGAGAAGTGCAAGACGGACCGGCTAACTGGCAGGAAGGCTGCGTCAGCCACCACGTGTTTTTGTGTTCGAATTGAGAGGCTGTGTTCGGATTGGAGGTCAAAATTTGTTCGCCAAATGCATTCCGATTGGAAAGTGTTCGAGTCAAAGGGTGTTCAAATCAAGAGGTACCACTGTACCACTGTGTATATATATATATATACATATATATATATATATATATA